>JANHFX010004867.1:0-50627 GCA_027560015.1 Chloroceryle amazona | reverse complement strand
TGTCTGTGTGTGGGGGGGGGTGGGTGGGCTTGGGCGCGGGGGGGGGGGGGGGAGCGGGGGAGGGGGGAGGGAGGGGGGGGGGGGGGGGGGGGGGGGGGGGGGGGGGGGGGGGGGGCAGGCATAGAAGAAGAACAAAAAAAGAGCCATGTTGAGAAAAATCAAAACATCCATTTCTATACTGTTCTGTCGATACCTCAGAGTGAGAGGGCAGAGGGAAAGAAGAGCCCAGAGGGATAAAAATTAAACCCGTAGATTCTGACCCTTTTACAGCCACAACTGGTGCATGCAGCTACCACACACACCTTGCAGAGCTTGGATATAACCTTGCCTACACTGGGAATTCACCCTTTCCCTCTCCATCCCAGTGTAATGACACAGGATGTGAGCAGAGGCTTCATGCATGTTTGCGCCTGCGTGAGTGTGAGCGCATCTGGCAGGAGAACAGATCCTGACCCCCTTATGCCTTTGCTGAGCTGTGAGATGCTGCCTACATTGCCCAGAACTCCCTGGCAATTCATATTAGCCGTGCTCAGACACGAGGGGCAGCAAAAGGGGCAGCAGATAACAAGCCTACTGTAGGTGAGCTCCGGCAGTAGGGACAATGCAATGGTGACTGTGACCTTGTCTGGCTTGATTTTGGGGTTATCACCTGAACCACCTGAAAGAGTGAGTGTCCTGAATTCTGGAGGATATGAGGGCAGATGCTCATCTCCCTCCTAAGAATCAGGGTCTCAAAGCCCTTTACTGTCTTTGCTTGGGCATAGAGAATCACTAAGCACCTTCTTGGTCTGGGAGATAGATATATACATAATTTTATATATATGTATTTACACATACTTGCAAACGTACATACACACTGAAGTGATCAGCTATTGAAATGCATAATTTTTGATTTCTGCATCCTTAAGAAGATCTTAAGAGAGACACTAAAAAGTAAACCTGCTAATTCAAGATTATCTGGACTCATGACCAACTTAGTGACACTTCATTCTTTGTACCCAGATACAAAATATTTAGATGTATTGATGGCTGGGAATATATATTTCTATGATGATTAAGATTTTTTTCCTACAGCTTTCACAGGGAAAAAACTGCTGTGATGTTGGAGCATTCCACAAACCAAATGTGTACATATAATCTAGTGTAAATAGGGGACTTTTTGTCTAATACCTAGAGTATGGTAACTGTGAATTTACCAGCATTTTAGCCATATTATTTAAAGAATACGATGCTTAATTTTCTAATATACATTGAAACACTGTAAGCACAGTTACTTAAAGCCATTTAACTTGTTACATAGGGAATGCACGCAGCAAGCTTTCACTGTATGGATCATTAAGTTCTCCATTCAGTGGCACAGTGAAGTTTGATATCCTGTAAAGACCATTTTTGAAATTCATATGCACTTTTTATCATATGACTCAAGTCTCGTTACACCTAGAAGCAAAGCGAGTTGTGTATTTTTTATATATTTTCTTGGAAAGCAAGAGTGAAATGCATACTGTTAAATACCACACCAGTACTTACAATGGACTAGACAGTACTAATTAGACTCTCTAAACAAGTTCAGCAATAGGCTGGAATTGATCAGAAACTCACATATAATGCAGGGAATTTGTCTCACCGGGATATCTTGTGGCGTAAAACATTATTTTGTGCTTTTGCTAATGATCTTCCCATTTACCTTTCTTTGGATTCTTTTTTTTTTTAAAGAAAAACACACAGGGCTAGGCTGCAATCTGACAAGAGTGAAGCCTAACTCCTTGGACTTTGGCTGCACAGAGACAAATACAGTAAGTGCTGCTGCCAGGGCCACCCCCACGTAACTGTGGGAGTCAGTGTCGGTGCTGCTGCAGAGGACAGCTGAAGGACACAGAGTGGGGTTAGATCTCAAGAAGCAAATCCTTGTCGATGAGGTAAAAGCCTCTAATGAGCGTCATTTTTATGATTAGGTCAATCAGGGATAAATGCTTACGGAGAGCTCGGCTACAATGAGCTATTGGGGTTTTTTGAGATTCATTCTGAGGGTTATGAAATTGATAAAATCAGATGCTGCTGTAATAACAGAGCATATTATGTCTCATTTCTGCATTTTATGGGTAGCTTTAGGGCCTTTTTTTGACTTGTCTTCAAAACAGCAAAGTTCCTTCTCTAAGGTGGGAGTTAATGTAATTATGTCCTTTGGCAGTGGTTCACAGCTTCTGTCGAGAATCACAGCCCAGAATGTCCTGTGTCTTTTTTTTCCTCTTAAGAATGCATGGTGAGAAGAAGAGAAATACGTATTTCAACACAAAAGATCACCATGGTCTTTGTTTCATACATTTTATTGAGCTGTGTATGTCAATTACCACATTGCAATTGGGGGGGGGAAGTTTGTTTTCTTTTTCTGTACTATTCTATTGTGCTACTCTGTGGAGTTAGTACTTACCTCTATTTATTTTATGAAGCACTCTTACTTACATGTTATCCAATGCTCTGATGGCAAAACTGACATTTGTGTTCTCCGTTGACATTGTACCATGACACGAATGACATCATTTATTTTGCATAACTTCTCTGTTCATTTTCAGAGAAGGAAGAAATTGAGGTCTTGAGGAGATAGAAATGGCAAGGTAATATTAGGAAATATTATCTGGTCTTAGAAGCCTTTTTTCTTTACTGAATGGCTCTTTCACAGGCTTCTAAACATCACCTTTGGGAGATTAGCTGGGACAAGTTAGAGAGCAATAGCATCTTGTTGTCAATGTCACCTGGGTTACCTATGTGCCCATAGAAACATTTTTCACCTGTAAGATGC
The DNA here is from genome assembly GCA_027560015.1 of Chloroceryle amazona. NCBI lineage: Eukaryota > Metazoa > Chordata > Aves > Coraciiformes > Cerylidae > Chloroceryle > Chloroceryle amazona. The sequence continues at coordinate 47,830 of JANHFX010004867.1, read as the reverse complement.
ATGGGTCAGTCACCTGAGGGCTAGGGGATGCTGCACATATGTCATGACCAGACTCCTATCCCTGACTTGACCAGGGAGTTTATGGCCTGATAGGAAAGGGCAAACACACACTGCAGCTGGTACACAAGGGCCTGGGAAGGAACAGCAATCAATAGAGAAGGAAGAAAGGAAAAGCGAAGGGAAACCATATTGCCTAACCTTAGACTTGTTAGAGTTAGATGTCTGGATCTGAACTCATTGCCCTAGGTTCCTGTTATTCTCAGCTGAAAGGTGTAGGTAAAATGTGTGTGACCACTCTCGGGCACCACACTGAGAAGATGGCTTGCCCTGGATAGCCCTGCTCCTCTCCTTCCATAACAGAGAAATCCAGGGCAAGGGTTCCAGCTCAAGGCATTTTTACCCTTGTGATACCTGGGCTGATGTCTCCCATCCAACTTCAGTGTGAACAAGGCTTAGTCAACTCCCGATGTGTTTATTTATTGTCCTCGTCAGAGTGTAAATCAGAGTGGGCTTCATGCTACTGCTCTCCAGCAAAATGGTTGATGGGTGCAGCACTAGCTGTGTTTTGGTTTGGGTCTCAGTTTCAAGCCATGAGCTACCTGCTAGGCTGAGCCTGAGCCAAGGAGTCCTGGAGCACCGTGCAAGGGGGGATTTCTCATCAGACACCTCCTCTGATGGCTCAGCTTTATTTCTACTGTAAAATCAGCATGACACCTGCAGTGCAAGGGTCAGCATGCCTCCTCCAGTGGTTCCCCCTGCCTCCGTTTGCTATGGCGAACAGCCTCCTTGTCTTGGAGCTTCAATACAGTGGACCATGCACAGAGAAGGGGGAAACTTCTGACCATGAGTCCACTGTCAATCCCTGCAGAGCACTATTTCCTTGGATTCCTGAACTTCACTGCAACAGGGGCATAAAGGACTAAGACAGGGGACTTGCCTTAAATCCCAAAGACCTCTTCTAGAGGACAGCTGGAACTTTTCATGCATGCATGGCACACCAGTCCAGCCACTCAGCCAGGGACTTCATGGCATGGGAAAGGTGGTTCTAGGGAACTCGAACTGGTCTGGTTTGACTTAGTGTCTTTATCTGCACAGCAGTGTGATGGGGCTCACAGGAAGCTTTCACCACTGAACTTCTGAGCGTGCAGAAATGGACATTTAGAGCACTGTTGATATTACTACAAAAGACCAGTGTTACTATGGTAAGAGTTCTGCCTCCTTATATTCCCTGTTGACATAACTAGTTGTCCTATGCCTATTCCTTCAGTTGTGGTGGCTGCAGCTTCAGGCTGGGTGGAGTGGTCCTCCTTGCCCATATGACCCTCAGCCCCTTGAAATCCATGTGACTTATATGGATCTTTTAGGCTAAGAAAAGGGTTGTTCTTGGAAAACCGGTATCCAGAGCCAGATGTTCTGCACACTGGGCAGGCAGCCTGATGCCCTTCCTTCCGTGATGCTGGAGAGGTGCACTAAGCAGTCCAGCTCCAACGCTGGGTTTACACAGGGGCACAGAGTGAGGCTTCATGGAGCTGAGCTTTCTTCAGACATGCAGGTCTCTTCCACGTCCTGCTTTGAGACCTCCAACAACAGAGTGTACTCTGATATTGTTAAGGAGGCCCTAGGTCCCTTTATATTCCCTGCTTACGTCCTTTGACTTTCCAAAGTACACACAAAACTGGAGAGTATATTTTTAGGTTTATGTAGATTTGAGCCCCATGCATTATATTTCTACCATGTTTCTCCCTCATTTTCTCACCCTCGTATTAGCGAATGCTGCTTTTAGGAAGAATCAAGTCTGGGAACTGTGAAGGAACCAAAATGAAAGAGATTTCTTTGCTGTATGTGATGCTAGTTCTGTATAAATGTACACACGCTACAAGTTCCACTGTAAATAACACCCAGTGTCATGCATTTAATGAAACGTTTCATTTAGATGTTCTGTTGACTCTGTGTGTGAAATAGCCAATTCCAGTCCCTTGGTTCCTTTTCTTAATTTGAAACCATTCTTCTTTTATTTATTTTTTTTTTTATTTGATGTGTCTGGTTGTCACTGGAAATTGCAGCTGTTCCAATGGACTTTGGTTTTTTTTTGTTCTCTTCTCTTCTCTCTGTCACATTAAAAGCTGGAAGAAAAGGAATGACTCTTGTAGTGCTTGTGTTTAATATGTGCTTTGAATCCTTTCACAAGGGCTGCCATGGATGACTTTGTATCCTGACCATGTGGGGACTTCCTCTGATGTTTGCTGCTTGTACATCCTTGCTCTCTCAAACAATCCCACCTCAATTAAGTCTCTCATCACAAATTTCTTTCACACTGTGTATTTCCTAATGCACTACTTGAGAAAATCTTTATCCTGAAAAGCTTTCTAGTGGAGGAAGCATGAAGCATTTTTTAGTAACATGTAAAACTGAAAAGCTAAGCTCTATTTTGTGATCAGAATAAGTCCAAAACAAAGTGCTTCTTTTAGCTTGTTATACAATTTGACCACAGTGTTCTCCTTTTTCTTTGTTTTTGTTTTTTTTTTTTTTTTTTTTTGTAGGTCTTTGTATAAATCTAACTATAATAGAGACCCTCACATCATCAACTGCATGGGAGAGAGCTCATGGCATAAGCAGTGGAGGCTGGTTGGCAGACTAAGGGGTTTATGCTTGAAATTTCAACTTTGTGTATTCCATAAAATGTAGTGATGTCTTTTCCTTCAGATGTATTGAAGGTCAGCAGAGTTTCAATTCCAAGTCAGCTCTGGCTTGTAGATAAGACATTCATTCAGGTGCTGAAACATTGTCAGGTCAGTCAGCATTATGCCCTCTCTTCACATACACTGCATATGCAACACACTAAATCTAATACTCAGGTGAGAGACAAAGAGATGGAAGATATTGGAAATGTAATAAAGGAACCATGAAGATACCTCTATCATCAGGATACTAAATCAGGCATTTTTCCTCAGCTCAGATTCAGCTGGGTCCCATAGGACCCACCTGAACTGAGGTCCCACTGGGGCAAACCAGACCCAGCAGCAGTCTGCTAAGGACTGGTGTCAGGTGGGATCTGGTAAGGACTGATCTCAGCTGGGGAGCTGCCAGCTGGGAATTCTCCAGTGCTCGTGTCCGACTGCAGGGTACAGAGCTATGCAGTCAACAGTCTGTAAACCCCTTCTGTGTGTTCTGCCTTTTTGTAGGAAACTGTATTAGCAAACACCATCAAAAAGCATTTTCAAAGAAGTGGGATTTTAAATAAAGGTCAGAGATTTGCACTGAAAGCCTTGGAGGTGCTTTCAAGTCATCCTTAATCCAGGCTAGTTGACATTCTGCGTAAGGCTGAAATCTCAGTAAGCAGGAAAATCCCCTATTTGAATGTTCAGACAAGGCTGCTGATAAAAACCATGCATAAAAAAACTGACTAATTTTAAAGTAGGGCGCAGGGAATTTAAGAGCAAGATTATGTGACATGTCTGCCTGAGATAGCATAGGATGGACCAGATGATAAGAAAACCTTTGTAAATCTGTTGTCCTATTCTTCTATATGGATGATTCTACCTTAACCATCTCATCTTCCTCGCTATGTGGAGTTACTGGCACAGATTCTCATAGTTAGCAATAAATGACCCATATTCCCTGGATGGGCAGGCTCACCCAGGCCGTCACAGGAGGTTACCTGGAGGAGGAAGAAGGCTGGAAACGATGGCATTCCCAGCAGCCATTAAATCCAGCAACAGGTCTGAAGTGATGCTTCTGAATTGTGAAGTGACTTGAGATTTGGAATATGATTTGAGTTAGATTTTAGTGAACTGGGCCATTATTTTATCAGTGCTCCTACACCTCAAACCCTGGTTTGGAGACTCTTAAAACAGAGATCAAAGGTGGCAATTTGATTTCACATTCATTAAAAAGTCATGGGAAGAGCAACAACTTGGACAGGCACTTGCTGCTGGGAAATAGAGCCCTGTTTTGAGACTTTGTGGCAGAAATTGCTGGAGACTGAGCACCCTGCCAATGCACAAATACTGATATGACTTTGTGGCTGATACTGAGGCCGGGCTTCTCCGACCAGTTTCTTGTAAGCAGCTTTGTATAAAACAGAAAGAACCAGCCAAAGAAGTTCTCATAGGTTTGGGGTTTTTTTACTGTTCTCAGTGGGCAAGGAGAATTAACTGAAGAACTTGGCGCTGCCTTGGCCCATGACAATGGAAACAGTCAGGGCTTGTAGATAATTTTTGATATTTTGAGTGTATACAGTTATTACTGCACCAACACCTGAAGTACTATTTGAAAGAAATTGCAAGCGACATTTATTGTTCAGCATTTGTTCCATCCATAAAAATATGTTTGTAACAATACCTACCTCCCTCTTTCTCTCTCTCTCTATATATATATGCATGTATATGTATTTATATATAAAACCAAATTACTACACCCGACCTTCGTGATTCTGCCTCAGCTTTTTCGGGCCTGAAATTAGTTTCAAGGAGACCAGACGATGGCAGCAGCTGCACACAGCAGAGGCTGCAGGGTCTCGCTCAGCAGTAACTGCAGTGCTGTCTGCAGGAGGCTGCATCCAGGACCAGGAGCCCTTGGCCAGGACCCACATCATGCACAGCCCGGGTGCTGCAGCACTGCCACCAGGTACAGGTCACAGGGGCCTGACCCCCAGGAGAGCCAGGGAAAAGGGGGGTAAAAGAGCAGTGATTAGAACGTTTTGAGAGGAGCCCTGTCTACTGCCAAAGCTTTTGAAATGGGAGTTGTGCAAACCTGAAGCAAAGCAAATGTAATTATGGGAGAGAAAATATGAGAGTTTCTGCTTCAGTAGACTAAAGCAATTGTGTTTGAGCTTTTTAGCCTGCAGCTCCCAGGTGTTTTCCACGGGTGTTGTAAATCCCTTGTAAAACTGTGGTGAGATTCCACAGAGAGAGAAAAAAAGCTCTGCACTGGCCAGTGCTTTACCCACAGACCCAGGAACAGGTCAGTACTCCTGAGGCAGTCTGCTGAGATGCTGCAGTGAGTGAGCTTCATAGACAAGGTCTCCATCTCAGCTAATCATGGCACGATGTCACCAGCATTACCTCGTAGGTTCCTCCTTCTCCAAGACTTGAGCACAGGCAGAACTTTCTCCAGCCAAAATCTGAGCTCTTAAAATGAGAAGTCTCTCCTCAGAGTGGTTTCATGAACCTGTATGGGTGGAAGGTGGTTCAGATTAGAGGACTGATCCTGCTGAAAATCAACCAAATAACATCAACAACCATTGCAGTTGTCCTTCTTACAGCTTGTAGAAACCGTTGACCTCGACATAAGACCTGTGATCTAAGTTAAGCAGGTCTTTACCCCAACCTTGTGAGCTCGCTCCCACCACAGCTGGATGCAGCTACTGTCCATCATGGATTTTACATTGACAGTTTCTCTCTGAGAATCAAGAGTTTAGATTTGCTTCAGTATAGAAAATACACAAAAGAGCTATGCACTAAATACAGAGGGACCTCATTGCAAGGAGACCCAAGTCAGATCTCAAGTGGCTTCATTCCTCTTTTTTGTAATCATGGCAAAGTAAAGAGACTCACTCCAGGGATGACGTACCTTCCCAGTGCTGCAGCCTGTCTCTGTGGTGGAGTGCCACGGGCAGGACAGCAGCTGGAGCAGGCTCTGCACCAGCTGTGAGGTTTCAGAAGAAGATGGTAATATTTCTCCAGAGGGAGCCCTTTCTTAGTCTTGAAATCTTCTGCTTCAGTATGGGAAAAGAATATTGTACTCAGCCCCTCAAATTATGTCTTTGAATGATAAAAAAAAAAAAAAAGAAAAATCAGTGCTTTTATCCTTTCTTTTTCAGGATAAGGAGTGTGAAAACTTCCCAACAGCCCTTTTCTTCCCTTAGACCCCTGAACAACAAACTGCCCTGAAGTAATTGGATGCATATTAAGCCATTAAGTCCATAAATATTTCTGAACGACATTTTACATCCCTTGTTTGACCCTCTCCAAAGAGACCACAAAGTTCAAAGCCCTGGCTTGGCCCAGCTGTAGGATCCTGCTGAATCACTTTGTCCCCTTTCACATCCCTCCTGGAAGAGGATCAGAATAGTGTCACCTGTGTGCTGGTTTCTGGGGCAGATCTCTTGCTCTGTGTGTGGTGACCCCTGCATTAGGGATCTGATAGACATTCTTTGGCAGATTCCAGAAGTTTTGGTCTTGGGATGCCAGTTACTATTCAATGTCCCGAAGCTCTTTTACTTTGCTAGCATCTCCAGTATTGCAGCATGTCCATCCTCTAGATCGACTAAACCAATTTAATTCCAAGTAACTCCAATTTCCCTGTGTCCTTAGGTCAAGGGTCAGTATAAAACTTATGTGGGAGACATGCTAGTTAAGGAGAAAAAAAGAAGTAACTCTGGGCAAATGCCATACCCAGCACAAAGGACTTCAAGACCATTATCTGGTTTCAAAACCAGAGTTTTAGTAATTGCAGCTTTTCATGGTGAGTCCACTTGTAGCTCCGGGAGAAATTCTTGTCTGGAAATTTTGACATCCCAATCTGCTCCTTGGCAATGCACAGATAACCTAAACAGCCTAGTGATACTTGTCTCAGGCTGCTCTATCAACAGCAGTGAGAAGATAAATCTCTCATACCCTCTGAGAGAGACAAGACCAAAGCTTATATTCACTGTTGCGGGAATAAATGGTGTTATGACAAGTTGAAAGACTTTGCCAGCTCACATGCTGTGCTTGTAGGGGAGACTTTGTTGTCCTTTGCTGGGGATGCACATGAGGATGGAGTTTTGAAGAAATTCATTGACAAAAGGAGTAGTTTTGATATTGGCTTCTTTCAAACCCAGTTGAAGGGAAACTCAAAGAGTGAGCTACTTGGGATGTCTCAACAACCTTCAGTCTTCTTTCCTTTCTTAGGACTGGCTTAAGACTTGGAGGCAGGCTTCCATAGGAATCTTAACATGATGTTGCCTGGACTTTATCAGACCAATGGAATATTTTAATTTCCAGGGTTGTCTTTCTGGCAGCATTTGATACCACAGAAATCTGAGCCCTTGCAAAGAAACAAACAAACAAAAAAATCACAAATAATTTCTAAGAACCACAAGTAACATTGACAAAAACTTGTATGCATGAGCTGGTTTCTTCTGATGAAGTGAGCATGTAAGCTTAATCAGGGCAGCTATCTAGAAAGACTAGAAAAGTCTTCACCCCAATGGTCACACACTGAAGGATGCACTAAAATATGAGGAATTACCAAGCTCATCAGAAGACATTAATCATCTTCTGGCCACCGGCATCTGTTAGGGGTGAAGCATTGCAGTGAGCCCTTCATATGGTTTCTGCCTTCTCCCAGAACAGCGCTGGTCAAGGCGCAAAGCAAAGGCAAAGGCCTCATCCTGAACCTCTGTTGTGCATGCAAGCCCCAGACTGGTGGAGGTGTGGGTGCCAGATGAAAATTCGAGTGGTAGTGTGGCTCACTGGAAAGTGGAAAGCTGACAGTTCCTTCTCACTTCAAAAGAAAGACTTTCTGAGCTACATCTCCGTGATGCTTCATGGCACAGCAAAATCTGGGAAAATAACCTTCTGTCTCACATTTTTTCTCTGTTTTATCTTTTCGTCTTCAGGTATGACTTCCCCAAGTATCCACCCTCTTTTGGTGCAGCTGGGATCTGGTGATGTGATGCAAATGCAGTGTTGATTTTTAAGCAAGATTATGTAAATCCAATATGTTCAGTCACCGTAGTCCTGGGAATTCCCTTATCAGCAGCACAATCATTGAGAAATAATTCCTCCAGTATGTGAGACGGTGGCAGGGAAGGAATAAGGGCTGAGCTAATCACCAGGCATATCTCATCCAGGATTTCCTCATGCATGACAAGGAATCAGCACAAGGTGAAGTGTTTTCACAACAGAGCTTTCTGCTGCAATGGCCCTGCTTTTTAAAGGGCACACCAGGCATTCTGGAATAACTGCACAAGGCATTAAAGCCAATATGGAGGAAAATCTAGATCTTTCTGTTGGCCACATAGGGATCCTAATCTAGTTTAGTGTCTACCCTTGGTATGGTTTGAGGATAAAGCATTACAATTTTCTGTCCTGAGCTGGTTATAGCATTATTTCTTGTGTACCTCTTTCACTATGTAACAATAAGCTGTTCCCTGACATTACACTTATGACTAAAGTCCTTGGATGGGGGTCTGATTAATCTGGTTTCAAAATGAGATATGGGGATGATGCTGTCAGTACCTATGTTATGTCCTTGCATCTTTCTTACTACCTATTTTTGCAATCACAATTCACAAGTGACTACTTTGTTTTCCTTTGGACATAATTTAGCTTTATTTATTGTCATTGTTGTTATTACTATTCATAAAAGAAATTATCAAGGTAACCTGGCTGATGGACTTTCAAGCATTTGATAATGACTTTAGCAAATCACAAAGAAAAATGTACCTTCCAAACTGAGGCATAAGCAAAACCAGGGCTAGGTGATGATGAGCTTTAGAGAATAGATGTTCTTTCAAGTCAAAGATTCATTCCAGATTGAGATTATCATGTAGTAAATAATGCACCTGAGTCTTTGACAATAGGAGGCAAATTTACTGTGTTGCAAATATACTAATCACTAGTCTAGCAACTCACATTATTAGCTGAGAATAATTATTTTCTCCAAGGAAAGTATAGACCTTCAAAGGAGATAACATCTTAAATCATAGCAAATTTTAATTTAAATTCAAAGTGTAGGAATGCACATAATACCCCATCTCTCTGTTATCTGGCTGGGATGGTGTCATTATAGTGTTTTAAAGGCAGCCCAATCATTGAACTAAATACCTGCAGCCTAACACTTTGCAATTTCATTTTCTCCTTGTCAGACTGTGTAATTGATATTTGTACTGGAGGTAACAAAACAGAAAATGTGAAGGTGTTGATAACTGTGCCATTACTGTCTCTTAAACTGCCTGAGAGATGGTGAAGACTGGATGACAGTGAGAAACTGGTACCTTTATAATAGGATACAAAACTACTCACATGGCCTAATCCTGTAGTCAGTGCCTGTTTGGATTGAGACAGGTATGTGATTTGATACTGGCTTGTCACAACACCTCGTGTGATCACTTCTGCTAACAGCAAGCCCAATCCTGAAAAGGATTCCACATCCATTGACTTCAACGAGATCTCAGCTTGCTGCAGAATGTGACTGGGGATTTGGAGATTCAGCCACTGGCAGGTGGCTCTCCCTGCAAACATCTCAGTTTAAGAAGCATCTGCAGAGACAGATGGAGGAAGCTGAAATGTTTGCAGTTGACTTTGCTGTCTTCTGTGGTTTCTGATGTTTCAAGGACTGACAGGTCCCATCTACAGTCATATCTGGAGAAGTGGCCAAGTCTGTTCCCCTTGCCTCTTACTCAAGGACAGAGTAATGGGATCTGTTTCATGGGCTTTTTGCTGAGAGTCAATCCTCCAGGTGAATTAGAGTGATTTTTCTGCTTCCATGGGGTTTGTTTCCTCCACTGAATGCCTCAGGTTCAGTAAGAGCACTTCTCTAGGAAATTGCTTACTAGTGTCAAACTATGGCAAGGGTCAGGTAGTTGCAAAACTTTTCACTGAAGAAGACTCCCAGAGGCAATTGCAAAAGATTTTCAGAAATGCATATCCGAAATTACAGAAGGTACACACTGCACTCAAGATGCAAAATTACACTCACATTTTACTCCCAAACCTAAGTACAAATATAAATGAGCTAGATGAGCACATTCAAATGATTCCTGAATCTTCACTCATCACTCCAAGTGCCCTACATCAAGATTCAAAGTTTATTGCCTATTAATGGTACACATGAAAGTGGAAGGAAAAAAAAAGTGTCCTAAAGTCAATCCTCACACCCCAGGAATTTCCTGTCCAGGGTTTGTGTGTCCTGAGGAACACAGAGAGCTGTCAGAAAGGCATGGGAGGAAAGATACGGGTTTAGAAATGTTTCCCAACAGATGAGCAAGAGGTTCTTGGTTCACCGAAGATCTGGCTGCAATGGACTGGAGGCAGAAGGACAAGACAGTGGCTGTAAAATGTAAGTGGCAGGTGTCAGGATTAAAATCAGTGACATTTTAGCATCACAGAGTTAAAATATCTCAAATTTTCACATGACACAGCTGAATATAATTTTCTTGAGCTCATCTTTTCCTGCAGTTTGCAGCAGAAACCTTCAGGGGTCAGGTCTCTAAGACACTACATTGACAGAACTCCAGAAAACTTCAGTCAGTTCAGTGGAGCACCATTGCAAGATCTGTGTTGACTACATTGATACCAGTATTCCTCCTTTACCACCCTGCTCCTAGCTATGCCCATGGAGAGAGCTGCCTAAGCAGGTATTTTCTGAGGAGTCAGCTCTAACATGGGCCATTCTCCCATTCCAGAGCCAGTGTCAAAACCAAAGCTAGTACCTATATGCAGACTGCTGCCTTTCCAGATGCCAGAGCAGGCTTTTCCTCGGCCAGCTCTGGCTCTGAAGCTATGTAAATGCCCAAAGACTTAATCGTCTCCATTCCTTTCCAATCCTTTTTACATTATGCTTTCAAGTTTAAGGAATAGGGCTGATGGGTTGAGAAGAGACAAATGGCCTGCAGAGGTGATCCTAAGTCTGAAGCCTTTGAAAAACAGAACGTCGGTGTTGAAATTGCTCATCAGGAAAACAAAACAAAACAAAACACCACCCCACCCTCCTTCAAACGTGAATCATTTGTTGAGAGCATCTTCTGGGGTGATAGATAATTGCTATCTGTTCTGCCTCCGAAGCAGCTCAAATCATCCTGGTGACATTTGTTACAAATGGAGACAGTTATTAATAGGCTGCATACTTATCAGACTTCTTTACAATGCAAATTGCTTCTTACTGAGCTGCCTTTATCCCAGCTTTTGGGCCATTTTATCCATATATTCCTGACATCTCACTCCTTAGTGCCATCAGAACATCCTCAGAGGAAAGAGGAGTGAAAGCTCACTTGACTCCATAGCTTGGGGCAGCATGAGGAACTCTGGAGATGTTCCAGCAGGAATATAGGATGCTGCTCCTGAAAGGATTCAAAGGCCTCCCTTATTGGTAAAACAATTACCAGAGTAAGTCCCAGAATATGATCAATATACTTGTCATCCAATTCTTACTACCAGAGGAGAACATGAGGCTTGTACCCATCCACTTGGCAATGCTGATTGAATAAGAGGTTTAATTTATTTGGATTTCAGAGATGCTTTGGCAAATGTAGAGTGGGGATCACCTTGTCTTATTATATGAAATGTGTATCATTAGCACGTGAGTTCAGAACTAATTTTTTTCAGGTATTTCCTGGCTTTAAGTCTCAGTTTGAAAAATAATCAGCAAAACATTAAGAAAGGCTGAGGGAAGGTAACAGGGTTGGGAACAGCTGTGGGCTTTTGCTGATGTCTCTTGTTGATGGCTGTTTTCATCCTCTGTGTCAGGAAGAAAAATGGAAAGGAGAAAGCAAATACAATGCAGCCTCCAAACAAAATATATAAATGCAAATCAGCATATAATAGCAGCAGTGACCTAGGGGCAAGCACTTGTTGGAAAGTAGAGGCTTTCAGACTCTCCACTGAGATTTAAAATCAAAGTCCTGAGCTCTTCTTGTCAATAACAGATTAATGAAATGAATAGACACACTGTGTGTATTATGGGAAGACATCAGAAAAGTAAGTACTGAAATCCTGTCTGTATTTTTGTGTGCAGCACAGTGTACTGAGTTGCTCTAAGAACTGAGCTTTTGTTTCTGTGAAAACATGACCCAGCCCTGAAAAATGCCCTTTAAATTTCTACACAGATGAAATTAGACTTACTGCAATATGTATATTATATAAACAGACTCTGGTAGCTCTTGCAGTCAGACATGATTTAGAAATGCAGATTACTGTTATTATTAATAACTATGATCATGACCAGCTGGGGTTTATAACCCAGGACATGCTAGTCCTGACAGGCTGTTACTAATGCATGTATTCTGATCATTATCTTATAAAACAGCCAACCAAAGTGCTATACCACATGTAGGAAATCATCTCCTCTGCACTCTTAAGTGAACTAAATGCATAGGTACCATTAGTCCTCCATTATGTGCTCTTCCAAGTATAATTAAGTGCAGACAGGGTCTAAAACTGGGGCCTGTTGTTTTTCCCCAAGTGCATGATGTAGGTGGATTTGGCTTATTATGCCCATTACAGTTCTTGTGATTTTTGGTGGTGGTGGTTTTGTTTTTTTGTTGTTTTGTTTTGTTTTTAATGCTAAATGGTCTCATTAAAACCTCATAGAGGAAATTTATTCATCTTACTGAAATATTTTTGGGCTCTTCCAAAACCAGTAATCAGAGTCTGAAGACAGTCATCTGCCTTGCTAATGGCCCATAGTTACATGTGTAATTGATTAATTAAGGAAAGAAAATCACTGCTGAGACCGAGGGAGAAATCCACCACTTCAGCAGACATTGACGTAAAATAGCAGCTCCTCCTGGGCAAAGCAGCCGAGTCTGTTTCAGGTATTTCAACCCCCTTTATACTGCTCCACCTTTTCTGTACAGGTTCTGATTTGCTATCCCAGTGTTTGCTGTGTGAAGAAAAAAACCCAGGAAAATGAGGAACACTCCATGTCTCTTTTTCCAGCTGGCAGAGGAACATAGGTTGATTGGGGTTTAGAGTGTGTGTGTGTTTATTTCCATGTAGTCACTCACTGGCTTTGTGTGCAGGAGCAATTGTGTGCATGTGAAGAGGTGATGGAGAGAACTCAAACAAATGAGGTCTTTGGCAAGCTTTGGGTGAGCACGGTGATGTCTGCTATTCTTTTCAAGCTGTGCTGTCACAGTTTACCTCCTGCCTCACTGCTCGTTTTACCAGTTTGGGGCTTCACTGGTGCCTTGGAGAAAAACTGTTTTGCAGGGCCCTGGCTGAGGATGGATTTCACACGTAGGAAGAGCTAAACGTAAATATCTCGGCAGATATTGAACAGGGGAAACGGCACAAACTAGAGTAATCTCTGGCAACCCCTTGGTGAGAGTATTGCTAAACAGATGAATTGTGTTCCATTGGAACTCTTTCAAGGCATAAGACTTCTTGAAGAGCAGAGAGAAGTGGAGCACTAAGAGATGCTGCTTGATGATGGCACAGTAAGTGCTGGGGTCTTGCTGCCTCCACATAATACCTGACCTGATGTCCTGCCTTTGATTCAGGTTAGTTATCACCAGCAGCTGCTGGCTGAAGCAACTGGGAAGGGCCACAGCCGGGATAAACAACCAAACCAGCCAGTGGCATAGTCAATGCCACACTGACATCATGCCCCTATATAAGGGGAGGCCTGGGCCAGCATAGGAGCAACTGTTTCGAACTTGTTTCAGTGTGTGTGGAGCAAGGAAAGTTGGCATTTTGGGCACAGGTAGAGTCTTCTTGGCTTTTATTATTTGCTTTGTCTATCATTTCTTTAGCACTGCTATTATTATTGTTGTTTTATTAAACTGTCTATATATCAATCTGTAGGGTCTTGCCTTTTTTTCTTTCTCCTGATTCTCCTTCCTGTCCCGTAGGAGGGGGTGGAGAGGGGAGAAGCAGTGGGTGAGCAGCTGTGTGGTGTTTAGCTGCTAGCAGAGGTTAAGCTATGGTACTGGAAAAGCTCCCTGTACTTTGAAAGAACTCTTGGGGGGTTTGGTGATGTGGGTACTAGTGGTTGCATCTAAGAGAAAAGAAGACATAGGTTTCAATGTTTTCCATCACCAAATCTATTGCTTTTCTACAGCTCTTGCATACCTTCTGTTCTGGGTGTATTAACTGTATCTTGCACAAAGCTCCAGGCCTATTCAAAGATCAGGCAGGGTTTATAGCAAGCTAGAAAGAGATGCAGAGTACTGGAAATGGATGAAGAATCCTGAACCTATCTGCAGATAAACGTTTTGAGCCCTCTAATGTCAGATACATTGGCACTTTAGTCAGGCATCCCAAGCAAAGCCAGTTTTTAATAGTTCAGAGACCAAGCTGTTCAGCTTGCTCTCTGATCTGCCCATTATACACCTCCTGTTAGGCACTGCCACTTCATTTGTGTAATGGCCAATGGACTTTTGGAGAACAGATGGCTCTTACAAACAACACAGACAAATTTTCTTCAGACCAGAAACAGGCAGTTTTAGTTATTTTATGTTTCTGAGGATATGTAGAATGCGGGTACAGCTTGGGAGTCCTTGTTTCCTGTGTTCTGGTGTAGGGCCTTTCATAGCCAACCCACTACACAACCTTCAGGAGGCTATTTCTGCTGTTGTTGATGTGCAGATGGACCATTTGTGTTAGTGATGAGTTACCTTAGTTGGTCATGACAAGTCAGGAGAGTAACTGAGTTACTGAATGGTTTCAACTCAAAGCGTCTCATTAGAAAATGATTTTTCAAGTGTTGGCAATTGTAGGCAAGCAGCTCTAAAACAGCATCCCTGGGTTGCCTTCAGATTTTGTGACATAAAAATTTAACTTTTAGGCAGATAAAATGAAATGTGTGGAAGTCATCTGGGTTTTATGGCAGCTGTGAGCAATTGCCATCCCGAAATCTTTAAAAGCAGCATTTTGGTGCATTTATTCCTCAAAGCTTTTGTGACTTTTTGAGAACAAATTGAACCACCTTCTCTCAAATTTCTTGAACTATTGCTTGTGAGTGACAAAGATCTGAATCTGGGTACATTTCCTTAACTGTACTTTACAGTATGTGTAAGTGCTATGAGCAACTCTGATAAGCAACTTTTTGGAGGTTGTTTAGGTCTGTATTGTTTATCCACTGCCATATAAAGATTTGACAAAGAACTACTCATCTGGGTTGAATTTTAAGTATGACATTATGTTTAACTCTGCTTGGTATCAGTGGGACTTGCAATGAGTTTTAAATATTTCACTGAATAAGGATGGATTCGAGCAGGTGCTTATTGTTAAGCATGCACATAAGCACCTGACTGATTCAGGACTGAAGAGAGATAAATGGAGAGAGTTAAAGAGCAGCTGGTATCTCTGCTTCCCTATCAATGCAATTTCTATTCATTGAGCAGGTGAAAAAGGAAAGGAATTAGAAAAGAGAAAAAACTAGATTAAATTAACAAAGAAAGTAAGACAAACAGGTGTTGGTTGGGTTGTGGGCATGTTCAGAGTGACACATTGACTCGGACAGATCCTCTTGTACAGATATGTCCTTTCTTTGTGAAGGGCAGTCTATCTTACGGTTATGAATTATGGTCTAGTAGGAAGATCATCAGGATAAGTGCAATCTTATTCATAGTCCATAAACTAGCAGAGGAGAAGCTCCTGGTCTTCTGATTTATGTCAGCTTTGAGACCATGCCAGAAAACCTGTTATTATGGAGCAATTTTGTATGCATATGCATGCACGCGTGTGTCTGCATATGCAAAGTCTGTCATTGTTAGACACAATAATGGCATTTTATTGGAAAGAAATTAAACTTTCCTTGTCTTTTGGTTATGATTCATCTTGGAGAGGCAAAACTGAGGGACCTGCTGCCACCACAGCTTCACTGACTTACGACTGAAGTGTATTTTATTGTAGATTTTATTTTCTTATGCATTCAGTTGATAACATGGTTGGGAAGAGAGAGCACAAGAGTGACATCCAGAGTTTCTGTGGTTTCTAAAAGATTATGCAGTTGGTCTGTTGTTTTGAAGTCTCTCAAATAATTTAACTTCCATCCTGGATTAACATTTAACCTATAAAATAGGATTAGTGGTACTTCTTTACCTACCTGCCCATAGAATCAGAGTGGTTTGCATTGGGAAGGACCGTCAAAGATCATCTAGTCCAACCTCCTTGCAGTGGGTGGGAACATCTTCCACTAGATCAGGTTGCGTAAAGTTTCATCCATCCTGAACTCCAATGATGGAGCATCTACAGCTTCTCTGAGCAACCTCTTGCCATATTGCGCATATGTGCAATTTTGTTGTTTTACTGTCATTTCGGGATTGTAATGGTAGTTCTTTATTGAACTGTTGCTTCCTCCTTCTTTGGACACGAATTTTTCACATACACCTCAGAGTTCATGCTCTCATCTGTTGGGAATATTTTACCCTTTTGTGATACTCAACCCAATTAAAAAAAAAAAATCGATTCATTCAGACATGTGAAGACAATGTTACTGTAGAAGGAAAATAAATGAGTAGTGGCTGTTTAGTCTAATGGATGAGGAAAAGCTAAAGTGTTTTAAACACTAATTTATTGGTATTGAGACTAGCAACAGGATTTAGGGGCAGGAAGGACTGGATTTCCTGAGTTAGTTCATTTTCCTGTCAATACCTTCATTTTTCTGGTTGAAGGCCAAAGTTTGCATCAGTTGATTCAAGCAGACAGTGGCTGTAAAGCACAGCAGAGAGCCTGTAGGATGGCTACTTAAAGCCAGCAGTCTATGAAGACCCACGTTCTGTCATTATCTAAAGACAGAATAAAGGTGGCGTGAAAGTCCTTTGGACTGAAGACAAAATCAAGAGAAAACAGAATGGAGGATTTTAAAAAATAAATAAAACTTTAAGCGATAGCAGTGAACATGATGGGAAGGGAGATCTTCAGTCTTGGTTTGTAGAGGGGAATCAGGGCAATCTTTTAGTTCATCCTCACGCAACTAAGATCTGCTACAACAGACGTAGCCTGTGGTTTCCTTGGAACTGTTCCAGCCTGGTAGCATCTCTCATGCATTTGATACGGTGTGAGAATATTTGAGTCTCAAGGAAAAGAGCATGTGAATCCTTGGTTAAATTTGATAGAGAATACTTCTGTAGCACGCATAGAGCTGCTGTAGCTTCCCCTGGTAAGCTGCACTTTTAGGAGCATGTCTCCTTTCAGATTCCCTGCAGAGGTAAATGCTGAGGCTTTCTGGCATTACTGTCTCCTGTAGAAGGCTTTAAACGTGCAGGTAAGCACTGAACCCTTCTACGGCCATGACCATACCAGCTACTTTGACAAAGATTAGCAAGGCTTTTCTGTCCTTCCTTTGGCTCCCAGAAGAACAGAAAACAGTCTCCTTTGTGGCTTTGTCACCGTTCAGTGTGTATCTAGGGGAGAGATCTACCCAAACTGAGCTCCACAAAAGGAACAAGGACACAGATGCCTGAAAGCTGAAGACTCTCATTTTTGACTGACTATCTGCTAAAGAATAATGCAGTTACGTTGATGATAAACGTCAAAAGCAGAGTATATGAAATGCTCAACTTAGTAAGCACTTACTGCAGTAAAATGCACTTAAATGCCCGGTTCCTCTAATCACCCTCCTCTCTTCATTGTGCCTTCCTGCAAAGCACAGCAAATTAATATCTGAAAGGGTTAGATCATAATGTCTCAGTGAAGAAAATCTGAAAGCACTTGGTCCCATTAATGTAGATACCTGGGCTCAAGCATGGGGCTGTTGCCTACTGCAAATACAATTTTCTTGTATTTACTTGACATGTGCAAAATGAAATGATAGATGATGTGCTTAGCTTCGCTACATGGATTTCATTGGATAGTATCAACTTTTCCCCCTCTTTGCTTTCGTTTTGTCTCCCCCAAAGTCATTATATATAGAGATGGATGATTATTTTCAAGTAGGAACCAAAGAAAAAGCCTTTTGAAGCTGTTGTTCTTTTAAAAATTATTTAACTGAGTTTTGCTTTTGTATAGAGGGTTTGTGCTAGGAATTGTCAATGAGCACGCACACAGAGGAGTAATGTTTCTCTCCTCTCTGAAATGTGCAGGAGTCATTGCTGAGAAGCACATGGGAAGAGCTGGTCCCACTGACCGTGTCAGGAAATGTATCATTAAATTTCACCTGTCAGTCTTAAGACTGATGCTGGTGTTACTACCTTAAAACACACTCCCTCTTTGTGCCACTGCTTCAATTGTTGTACAGTCAGCTAATCTGAAACAGCACTCGGACATCAGGGACCATAATCCCTGTGGCTCCATGGAAATCAAGGAAATTTTCCTGGTTTACTCTCCTTTACTCTCGGATCATCTCTTGCATTTGTCCCAAACCAGGCAAGCCTCTGGGTTTCTCTATCCCTCCTGAATCAGCAGCATGTTGTGGTTGTCCAATGTCTGAAGTGTAGTACATCCAGTGCCTTGTGAACCAAGCCCATGAAGAGGTACATTCATCTGACAAACATAGTATTTAGTATCTGCTAATGCACAGACTCACTAGAACAGACCAGCCACTTAGGCAGAGAAAATGTAAGAGTGTGTGTTCAATCTAGGAGTCCCTTTTTCAGCATATATCCTATTAAATTAACTGGAAATGAGTGTTCATCAGTCTCTAAGGTAAGAGCCTGAAGCCTTTTCTTTTCACATCAGACATTCATCAGGCCTTTGATCTTACTGCTCGTGACTATGTTGGCTTACAGAAAAGGTCAGAAAAGAGCTCCGCAGATATAAATTGGATTTCCGAGGGCCAAATCCTTTAGTCCTTTAGGTGGGAATTTTTCAGTAAAATAATGGTCAACTTTAGCAGGTCAATTGTTTGATATTTTTTTTGTTTGCTTTTTCTTGGATTGTTTTGTTTTTTTTTTTTTAATTCACTTAGTGCTGCTGGGTTTGTGTGGAGACTTAATTCCTCATTGCTTCTCTTCAAAAGCAGGGTGAATTCAGAATTAGCATGAAGTTACCTTATTTCTGCATGCTCAAAACCTGCAGCTCTTTCTTCTTACTCCAGGCATCTTCAAGAAAGCTTAGACTGATGACTGGCAGATACTTTCCAGTTTTTGGCTTTGTTAGTGTCTCATTTTAGTGCCTCTTGTTATATAATACTATACTGTACAGAACAGTACTTGGAAAAAAACAGATGGCTTTTTATCATAAAATTCTGCTCTGACATAGGTGAGACAAGTGAATCTCACATCTGTTCTTCGTTGTTGAATTGGGTGTGAAAGTCATTCTTCAGAAAGGAGCCCAGCCATCGTAATTTCCATCTCCAGTTTGTACATCTAAAATAGATTAAAAGTAAACTCCCGAACCCAGGCTTTGGAGAAAAGTTTAATGCCTCACTTGCAATCTGCATGTCCCCACTTTGGAGAGGGAGTCATCATGCAAGCTCAATGGTAGATGACAACTCCTGCAGTTATGCCACCATAAAGGGGCCCTTCTTGTTCCTTGTGAAACTTTCCCAAGTGATAAATGGTGCTTTCCTGTCTTTCCATATCCATCAAAACATCTTAATGGATTTGGTTGCTTTCTGAAAGTGCACCCTTGCCATAGGATTGAACTAACACCAAGGGGAAAAGTCAGTTTTCCACTAATACACTTAATTTTTTTCCTATCAACTCAGCTTTAAAATCTCTAATGCTCTGAGTATAAACTACTGATTAATGATATAAACTTTCACCATTTATCTATGCACTTGTTTAATACATGAAAAATGCAAGGCAAAATCAGACCATCTACAGAGCTTTTCTACTGCAGTCTTGAGTCTCTGCAGCAACCTGCATAAGCAGGTGCATTTTGTGGGATGCTATGGGTAAGATAAGTCTGAGAGACTTCAAGTGAAAGGTTGTCACAGAGTTGAGGGAAGAACACTGTAATGTCAGCTCCTTTCAAAGTGAGGACAATCTAGCCCAAATTCCTTTAGCAAATTCAATCCTGGTGATACTGCACAAGGAAGGCTGGCTCTTGAGCTGAATGTGAGCTCTGAAGACCCACAGAGCCTTCAGGGAAACCTTGAAATACTTTCAGAGCAAATCTGCTGGCAAATGCATATTTGCATTAGCTTTTTTACAATGGCTGCTTCTCACCCAATTTTTGGGTACAGAAATCTCGTCTAAATGTCTGCAGAACGTCAATCCAAGTAAATGCAAGAAGCAAAACAAACACTACATTTTCCAGGGGAAGGGAGTAGCATTATCTAGACTCTACCTAGGAGTAATGTGTAAAACATACATAACAGTCCAGGTTTTTGCCTGCCTCCTCTATAGTTAATACTCAGAACAGCACCCAGACTTTGAGCCACTGCAGGTCACTCTATTGCTGGGCTATACTGGTTTTCTGGAAAAACTGAAAGGCAGAGGTACTTGGTCCTCTTATCAGATACCTCATCATTAAACAGGCCTGTCCTGTGTAACGGCCTTAAATTATACTTCTGTCACGCTGACTAATGGGCACTGTGGCCATTAGTTTAATTTTAAACTAGATCCAAACTTGAGTCTCCATGGATGAATAAATGAATTAATTTATTTTACTGCAGCACTCGGTCCTCAATAAAATGTCAGAGGTAAAGTGGGATTTTATTTTTTTTTATGTTCTTGGATAGGAATATTCTGGGCATGTGCTATACACATGCTTCCTGGGGAAATTAATTATTGTTATTTTATTATTATTACTGTTTAACACTTGTATAGTGTTTTACATCTTCAAAGCACTTTGCAAGCATTTAGCTAATTAATTAAAGTGCATTTCATGCAAACTGTTCCATTTCCATCTGGATTTACTATCAGCCCTCCTTTATGGGGAAATTATGTCACATATAAACTAAACTAAAAATGCGGTTGTAGCTAAGAGCAGGAGCTTGCGTGGAGCTGTGGGAGGTAGGAAGTAATGATGCCTCTACAGCTGTCATCCTCGGCTGGGGTCCTGGAAGCTGTGGTACCACTCGCTGCTCTGGACAGCCCCTAACACCAAGAGACCCGCAGCTCACAGCAAGGTGCACACCCAGCACAAGATTTAGAGACAACCCAGTGGCCTTATTTCAGAGGAGAGTTTTGGAAGTGTTGACGGCCGCCTGTTGTTAACAGCGTTCCTCTGTCCTGTTCTCATCATGAGATTGACAGCAGTTATTTCAGCCTTACTCCAAGTCAGAGTGATGGCAATGACATCCTCTAAACGTCTCCATCCTGGAGATGAAGATAACATTCAACTCAGGCTCTTTTACCCCTGTTGGAGTTCAATGAGGCTTGAAAGACATTGAGTGCAAGTGACTAAATGGGAACATTGCTTTTGACAATGTGGCATTGGGGAACCTGTGGCTTGTTGGTCAGCCTTCTCCAGCACCACGTGACAGGTTGAGCTCTGCCTGCCATCCTGTCTGTCTCCCACATCAAGCTGTTAAAGGGAGAAATGAGCTCAGCCATTTGGATGAGGGGAGGAAGGACAGTCCTCACTGCACTCAGAAATGCCTTTGCTAGCTCACAAAGGATTAGTCCCGCTTACCTTCAGAAAAGGCTTTGCTAATGACTTTGAAATTCTCTACAGCCTTCACTAAACAATAAGCATAATCCCCCACAAGTACCAGAAACAATTCAATGGATGCAAACAGGGTCCTAAAGCTGAGGAGCTCCCACTGTACCAAATATTATGGGGCCAGAGCCACCACTCAACAGTGTGAACTAAGGACATCTTAGTTTAATTGGCATCCTGCTTCAATGCCAACTGCTGGAAACAAAATACATTGCGTGTGTATATATTATAAATGTATATATTTTATGTGTTACACAGGGAAAATAAGAGGTCTGGACAATCATCACATCAAGAGCTGTAGAGAATAGATGTGAGAATCCACAGCTAGCAGAACTTGGGAATTTTAAAATACGTTAGGACCAAACCAAAGTTTACCAGTGCAGATGACTACTAGATTTGTGAGTCTGTGGTTCTGGAGTAAATATTAAAAAGAACACATGTGACAATGAAAACAAAACCAAAGCAAAATGGAGGGGAGAAAAAAAAAAAGTTTGAACATAAGATACAAAGTTTTACATGGGAAGAGTAATTAAACAGCAAAATAATTTATGTCCACAGACGTTCTATCTTCCATGGTCTTCAAAACAAGACTGGCTGCTCTATTGGATGTTTTGCATTAGCCAAACAGCAGTTTGCACATTCAGCTCGACTTAACTGAGTCAAGTTTAGAGATGCCTGACATCAGAAGTTTGATGAGAATATCTAATGTTTTCTTGTGTCATTGAACTCTGTGAATAGCTTAGTGCAGGACACCTTTCACGTGAAAACTCTTAGAAAGCTTTCAGCACTGGTGGGAGGATCGCTCAGCTGACAGCATGACAGAGCACTGCTCCAGATTCGTGGCATCCAGGGCTTTGCCAGGCTTGGGCTGCACTGAGGAGCTCCAGCTCCTATGTGCAGGAGTTAAACTTGCAGTGGTGAGCATTTCCAAGACATTTTCTAGGAAAAGATTTTACCAAAGAAAAGAAAACATTTTTGTCTTTTTCTTCTGTCAGGAAGATTTTTATTTTTTAAGTGAGATGTTGATTTTCTTGCCAAGATATTGTAATTGCTTTTTCCTATTCTCTATTAAGCTGAAATTTTGGCAGTCAATGGCCAGTATTTTCTGACTGAAAATGAAAAACATTCTCTTTCGGGACTCCAGTTAGGAACATGACCAGACGTTGAAGGAAAACATAGATGTGTTTTTAACGTTTTTTCCCTCTGGTGATAAGAAATGCTCTCTTAAAAAAGAGTTTTTTAATGAAAAACCTTGATAGCTCTAAGAGTCTGTACTGTCACAGTAACATAAGAAGCATGGTAAATTGTGTCTGTAATACTTAAAAGCTATTCTGCTTCTCTCCTTGCGTCTCTGCTATCGTGCTATGCGGTCATACCCAGTAAAACTGCGGCTGGTAATAATTTAACTATTGCCCCCAGTCCATGAAAATCCTGTGCTTTCATTTAAGCGAGAACAGAAATAATTTTGGAGCCCTGCTGCAGCTGAGATAGCTGTGCCTTGCTTTACAACCTGTTAAACGTGTATAAGATTCAAGAGGAGAGAGCCAGGGTGAATGAGATCTCAAAACAACCAGAAGCTCATGGCTGTGTTTGCTTTTTGAATTCCAACACAGAAATTGTGATGTTAAATTATAATGCACATTTTCCTCAAAGGGAAGAGGGATCAGGTTAAAGTTAGCTATGAATAGGCATTTTCTGCATCATGGCTGCATTCTAAAGGGAGGCCTCCCCCTCCTTCTAATGATGCCCTTTGGCTCTTTCGTTTTTATCTATGTTGGTTTTCCACTTTGATGGTAATTTCTAAATTGTTGCTTATTATTGTAATATCAGTTCTTTGCAGAACGCTTCAAGCAATTTGTTTTAAAATACAACACATAGATACTGTTGTAACTACTACTGATAATCTCTACTGTGCCTCCAAGAACTCTTCCAGGCTGGGAAGTGAGGTAGTCCCAAAGCTCCTGCAAAAGGCGGAATTCAGAGTTTCTCTTCTCTGAAGATTTTCAAGTGCAGAAAAGTCTATGACAGAACTTTTATGTCTTCACAGGACAAAGCAAAACTCCTCCCACTGAGACCTGAACTGGCTCCAAGGACCCCACAGAGCCATAATGTTGGCTTCTGGATATCCACAGCAGCTTCAAGGTACCTGGCAGCCCTGGAAATTAAAGGACCCCTGTAGAGCTCTACAATTTGGCAGCACATGGGGTGAGCTAATTATCTTCTGTCCATTTCCTTATCAACTACCAACAGCTGAGTGTCTAAACCTGGTAGGTGGACATCTCAGGGGCACCAAATGACCATGCACTGACTGTTCACCTCAAGATCATTTATGTGTGCAAACTGCAGTCCAGGCTGTGTTTCCTTTCCCCCAAGGAGGGAAGGGCTCTCTTTCTACCAGAGTAGCTGTCAGGATTAGTCATGAAAGAAATTGCCTAGCAATAAAATCATTCGTGACTGCTGGGCGCTAGGATTTCAGAATCTGGCCCCCAGTATATTACATTCCTAAGCATAGGAGGGAAAGCTATGCATGGATTATCTCTTGGCAAACACTGGCTTTAGCCAGAGAAATCAAAGGGGGAGATATTTAAGAAATTATTTTCTTTTCCCTTTGTGCCTGGCTGCTTTCTTGACTTCCAGAGACTCAATTTCTTTAGCTGAGCTTCAATTTTCAGCTCTGTGTCACCTCTCTGAACTAAAGATTGAATTTAGTGTGATAGAATCGCTGAAGAGAGATTGACCCATCAAGTTCAGCTCTTGCTCTACGTACATACTTCATCCTGTTTGTGTGTTTTGGGGTAGCTTGGTAGTTGAAATGTCTGGCAAATTTTCAGCTTGTCAAAGTGCAGTCCAAGAAGCTTCTTACTCCTTTATTCTTCTTTTCCTAATTCTCAAGCCTGAACCCAGCCAAAGTATTTCTTGTGTATGTTGTTCCATTGAGCAAATGATCCTAACAAAGAGGCCTTTCTTCCCAACAACATCATATCTTCCCAAACTGTTGATATCAGCCTGTCTACCTGTGAGGGGCAATTCTGCAGGCTTGAGGTTGCAGCAGGTTTGGAGGGACAGCTATAGGTAGAGATGAAAGAACCAAAATGATATTCTGCTTTGTGCCCATCCCCCTTGCTTCACTTGCTTTTTGTTTGGATTTACTTCTTACCAGTGCATGTATCTTGTTCACATGTGACTACTCTCTAAACTGATGGGGGAGGCAGCAAATGAAGATTTCAGTGGCTCACATTCTACTTTTATGTAATGAGCAGACCTCACATGGGAACAGTCTCCGGTGACTGATGCTATGGCTGGCTGAGATCAGCTTTACAGATGTACCTATCAAGGCATGCTTTGAAAAAGGGACTTCATAAATCATTTGGTCACCACCACCTTGACAGTGCTCGCACATCCTGACCGCAGAGCAGGAGGATGGCAGCTCAGGCTACGCAGAATGTCTTTATTCAGGGGGTTATTTTAATTTCTTTAGGCTGCCAATATCCTCTAACATTTCAACAGCCAAAGAACTAGTTATTCATGGCCACCATTTTCTGAACAGGGAATCTGTCAAGTACATTTGCAAGGTTTCATTTCAGTGACTGCTTGTTTAAGCCCTGATCCCCTCCAGGTTTTGAAAAGTCACCTTTTCCCTGCATTTGCTAAAGACTGATTTCTTCCATCCCTCAAAAAGTCCTGATGAAGCTTAAAATGAACCTTCCTTTTCATTCCAAAACAAACAAACAAAGATTGCGCCCTTCTGTACCCAGCTGCCTACCGCGTTCTCGGAAGCAGGTCTGTTGGTCAGCTCGCGCTCGTGAACCGGCTGCCTTTCCTCCTCCAGCACTGTGAGTGCAGACGCGGTATTTTTAGGGCTGGCAGGATCAGGTCTCCTGGCAGGGCTTCTTGGTGATAGATGGGGGTGGGGGAGGAACCCATGAATTTATGAAACCTCTTTCCTGCCATTTTGTGTCTGGTGTTTGGATTATTGTAGGTTTAATAGTCTGGACTGCAGCTTTTCCCATTGCTGGGATGCTAATAATAGCTCTGTCTTATGTTGATTCTCTAGTGTCTAATAAGGAATGTGGGTTCCGCCCTAGTATCATATAAATACAGATGCTTTTCTACTTGCTGGCCTGTTTCCCTATGGGAACTTGATATCTCTCAGAGTATCCACATAACGGGTTTGAATCAGCAGTGGGCATCATGATTTTTAGGGAGCCATAGGCACAGAGGCTGACAGTTGTGTATATATAAAATGGATGACACAAAGCTTATTTTCTCAGGTTCACTGTCTAGAAGCTATCTTCCTTTGGCTGCATATCCATCCAGGCCTGCAAGAGTTTTGTTAATCAAGACTTTGTTTTTCTTGTTATGTTTGGTGATGTCTTCTGCCTCTTGTATGTAAACTACAATAACCCATCAGTTGCTGACCTTACCCACAACAGCTGTGGTGAGGAAGGGCTGTGGTTAAACCGCCTCACTTCTGTCCCTCTGAAACTAGATCTACCAACCTGCTGCCCTCTTATAAAGAGCAGGGATCCCTGGCTCCCTTTTCCTTTGGTCTGTGTTTCTAATTCATTCTTAAACTAGCAGCAAAAACCACCCGCCTCAGCCCCCCAGGCCCCAGAGGAGCAGAACGTTGTTAATTAATTCTAATGAACATCAGACAGACAGCTCCTCTCTCTCTGAATTGGGACAGGGGTTACTTTTATCTCCATCATTTTCCTTCCTTGATCTGATTTCCCCCAGCTAAATTAAATCTTCATCTTCTGTTTCAATTGATTTTTCTTTTCTTGCTCTCTTTTTAACTGAAATAAGTTTACATTAATGTAAAAGTAACAAGACAAGGTTTCAGAACAGACACATCAGCTCTCTAATTTGGCCCAGGATGTTGTAAATCGATAGTAGTGTAGCTTAATTTCTATTTTCATAACTCCTCCATTCCCCCCTTTCCTTTAACCCAGAAAGTCAAGTTTTATTTAAATGTCACCAGGTCCTGGGAGAACATGGACAGAGCTCCTTGGCCCATTGGACTATTCATTTGGTGCAAGAGCCACAAAAGACTCAGATTTATGTCACAGAAGCAACATTTCTTGTATTAGCTATTTATGGACTTGTACATCTCTGCATTTCTCACCAGTAAATAAAATGAATTACAGGCATTGAAAGCCTGGCAGCATGACAGGGACCTTTATAGGATGCAGAACAAGGACAAAATTAAAAGTGGAGGGAGTGTAGATAAATCCACGGGCAGCGCTTCTGACATTCCCATGGGTAATTGCTGCACTCTGTGCTTTACATTCATTAGCTTACCTGTGTGGGGTCAGAGGGAGTAGACACCCTCCAGAAAGGAGGCTCTTGCTGTAACGTGAGACCAGCCTTGCATGGGAATCTGGCACAGGCAACAACCTGGGCATAAGATGGCAAATAGACGGAGAACTGATGGCAGCTTTGGTTATGAAAACTCTTCTGTGTTCACTTAATAAACTTGGAAAGACTGGCCTTGTGTAGGCAAATGTGGTGGCTGCCAGCAGCAAACTGGCTTAATTATTTGAAAAAAGCTTTGGGGGTTAAAGATGATGAAGGGCAATATTTATATCTATTTGGACAAAAAACCATAATTTGACCAGCTTTTTGGATTGTGCGAAAAATTCAGAAGCATTTACATTGTCTGTTGTGTATAACTCAGAGATGGCCAAGGAAAACCCCATTGATTTTTAAGACTCCTTGAAGAAGGGCACAGCAGAACACCTCAGCATTAAGAGTGCAGGATTTGGCCCTATGTGCACAGAGCACCAGTGGCATATGGAAAGCTGTGATCAAGGGCAAAAATTTGTGCTAGTTTACCCTAGCTGATCTGACTGCTAGTGGTTTTCTGACTGTCTTTGAGCTCCCAGATTTACTAGGATAACAAAGTTCACATCAAAAAGCAACTTTAAGCATGTGCTTAACTTTCACCATGTTCAGCTTAACTGCGTGGTCTTAAATTACTGCAACTTAAGTATGTGTTCTAATGCCTTGTTGAATTTGGGCCTAAAGCCAGAGCAGATGTGTACACACAAATATGTATATGTGCATATGTACCCACATATAAAAAGCATATAACATTTGTTGTCATCATAGCAACAGAATGTCTGTGCTGCTGATGCCTTAGTAACAGCGTCTGTGTTTGTCTGCACATATGTGTACATTGAGTTGCCATGGGATTAGGTGTGGCATAAGCTAAAATAAAATATGTTTTTAAAAAGCGTAGGAATAAGAAAACCTAACAAGACATGGCAAATCATTATCCCTTGTACACCTCTCCCTAAAAGCTCTGCATTCAAGTTCTGCTCTTTGTTATAACTAAGGAAAACTGAAAAGTTTCTGGAGCATCCTCTACTTGTCCCCACAGCCCTATAGGTGCTAGATAAAGGACAGACAACACTTAGACAAAAATAACATTTCAGTCCTGTTCAGATGTCATTGCATTCTAAACTGTTTTCTTTGGCGAATCCTTTTCCACTGAAGAATGAGTGCAACAAAACACCAGAGGGAAGGAAAGCAGTGTGAAGTCAGATATATCTACCCTGGTAAAATCATGGTCTAGTCCAAAGGGTAATAAATACCTGTTACTCCAGAGCAACAATTAACTATTACAGATAGCTTGGGATCCCTGGTTTTCTAATGTAATGGTTAACAACATAAAGTGCTGATACAAGCATTGATACCTAAACTATTGCAGTAAGACTGATAAATGTGTTGGGTGCCTTCTGAACAGAAATAAGCCAGAATTCAAGGGAGTCATTACTACACTAGCTCTCTTCTGAAAGCTATCTTGAATCATTAGGTTTAGATGTAGCCATAAGCTATCATGAAATTAAGTAGTTCTCCAGATTTCAGGAGAAAAATCCTAAATCTTGGACAATAAACATCAAACATCTTATTACTGCAACAAATTTTGGTTGCCTCTCACCAGACTACTAGGGATCTTAAAGTTTTGCAAAACAAAATGTAGCAGATGAACTAAAGATTTAATATGCCTTTTTTTTTTTCTTCCTGGTCATGATGATCCTGAATGTATGTCTTGTATATGATCATTTTAAACTGTACTGTACACAATTGCCCATTGACCTGAATATCTACAACAGCCTTCTCTGAATCAATCCCAAATTTGAGAAGAAAACAAAGCAAAAAGGTACTGGAATGTACTGGATAGGGAGAGCAGTGAAGGAGGGATATTCCTGATATGAGGTCATCCTAAGCAGAGTAAAAGGTATTGATGTTAAAAACGACATTGTAAAGGTGCTTATTTATAGGACAACTGGCACCCTATGAGGATCATGACAGAATTGTTCACATCAAAAGAAATCAAAGGTATTACTTCCACCCTCTACAATTATGCCATGAACTCAGGGATCCTTGAAATTCTCCTCCTGCATTTTTCCTGCACTGATTTCCCAAGTCATTCTCACTGGTTTTATTAAACTGGAAGTGTAAATCCTGGCCTGACTGCCATTGCACCTCATCTCATTGCATCCGATATTTACCCGTGATGAAATTAATGCCTGAAAGGACACAATAACCAACAAAGGAAGAGCGAGAGAGAAAATATGAGGGAAGAAAAAACAAAACAAGAACCCCCCAAATAAAATAGTAATAACCCAAAAAAACAAAACAAAGCAACAACCAAGCGAACAAAACCAAAACAACAAAAAGAAACCACACACACCAAAAAAAATAAAAATCAAATGGAAAACCCACAAACAAGCAAAAAACCAGAATTGCATTAGGCTGTGTTTGATTGCAGATTGCAAATATGCCTCTGACAGCAGCACTCTGCATATTGTTCTTCTAAGTATCGATGCAATCAAAAGGTGGGAAGTCTCCCTTTGGAACAGGGAAAAATTCCTCTGCAGGGCTGTGTGCAGTCCTTGCTGCATATGAAATGGCTTTTTTTCATGTCTCAGAAAGTTTGATTAATAGTGCCTGTCTCCACACCCCTACTTGTACCAGCGACAGTGCTTTACAGGCAGCCTCATTTGCTGGTGAATTGGTCCGAGAAGTGCTGCAGACTTGCTTCACATGGACCGGTGAATACCCAGTCCCCAATGCACCATTTCATTTATCATTCCAGTTCTTGTTAAATGCCATCTTTCTGTAGAGAACCACCAGATTCTGGAAGCCTTTTCTAGAAGCTTATACTAGTAACTCACAGGGCTGGAGTTGAACCAAAACCTGGTAACGAAGGGCTCTGTAATGTAATCTACTGATCCTCGCCAGACCTCATCTGGAACAAGGCTGTATATTTAAAAGGAATCTAATTTTAAAAGCAATGAACAGTTATATAAGCATGAGGAAACTCTTATAAGAATGGCTGCTTTCTGAAAACTTCTTCAGCTCTTATGGAAAAATTCTGTAGGAATCCATAGGAAAAAAAAAAAAAGCCTTTGAAGAAGTTTAGGGTGAGAAGGTTAATAGAAAAATCATATCTCTGGTGTGGAATTTTTTTTTTTCAGTGCACCTCATTCTGTAGGATAGCTAAAAGGGAGGGAAAAATCCATCAGAAAGTAACATTTTCTAATCTAGTTGACTACAGTTCTGCCCTGCAAAGAAATAAGGAATCCCTCATCCCATGAATCTAGCAACTGTGAAAAGCAGATAGGAAACAATTTGTCAATAGATTTGCAGATATCAAATGGATGAGAGAGGTTAGGGCAGGCACAAACCTTCGCACAGAGCCATGGGTTGTCTAACATTTTCTTTAGCAGCTCAGAGAAAGCAAATAGTTTTCCATGAACCTTTTCACTGAAGGGTAATAAAGAAATAGGCCCTAGGCAGCTGCTGCTTTTAATTGTTTTTCAGCTGTTCTCAACAATGCTGCCTCTTGCCTGTTGCATGTATCAAAAGCCAAAGGAAGATTTCAAGTAAGAGTCCAAGGAAAAACCAATTCCACTAGTTCAGAAGACTGTTCAGTAGGTTTCATGTTGAAAACAGGATGCATTTTCTCAAAGTTTGCATTTGTAAGGTAAACCTATGCAGCCCACGGGCCAAAATGAATCAGTGTGGGCACCTAATTCCCATTGACCTCTTGCAAATCCACTATTCTGTTTCAATAAAAAGGTCTAGTCTATGAAAAAAGGCCTGTTAGGAGGAAACAGCCTTTAGAGATATTCTCAGAAATACTATGCATAGTGACACAGTATTGTCAGAACCTCACGTGCTACCTAAATAACTATCTTTCTCCATGTATCAGCCCCCAGCTCCAGCTTTCTACTCCTCCATTTGCCTGTGAGAGAGAGCAAGGGGAGGAGGGAAGTTATAAATAGAGACGCAACATGCAGCACCAGCCTTCCTTACAATAGGATAGAAGAATGCAGTCTATTCTTGATTACTAATTGAATAACTGAATTACAGGCTCACCAGAAACCCCAGGCCTGGATGAAATGATGCTCTGGAGGAGCTCTCCTTCCTCCTCTCTGTGCTTGCCTCCAGGAGAATAGAAAGGATTCTGATTCCCAGCAGCTTCCATCCATGAGCATTAAGCAGTGAACAGTCAAGTGAGGGAAGAGGTCATTTTTGCAGTTGAGGCTCTGGAAGAGATGCCACTGTGTATTCAAAGTCAGCCTCTCTGGGTAGCTGTTTCCCATCCTGCAGCAGAGATTGGATGCAATTTGTGAACCGTGCTAGTCTTGGCCATGGACTCCTGGCAGTGTGCCAAGTGATTTTGCTAGGAGTGGCAGTGAAGATGACTCCAGATTTGGCTGAAACCTGCTGAAGATCTTCAAGAAGAGAGTAGCAGCAGGAAAGAGCTGGACAGCTTATGAACCTGCTTGATTAAGGTTCAGAGACATGTTATGCATATCTTTACTCCTGATTCCCTAAGGATACTTAAAGCTTTAAATAATATTTATGATTGTAATACTCATGAGTTTACAGTTTCTAATATCTGCCTCTCCTGTCCTGTATTGGATCTGAATCGACACCTCTGGCTGGCCCAGACATGCATGTTAGTTAGAGCTGCAGCAGAAAAAAGAGCAAGGTGATGTGCTGCCCTTCTCTGGGGACTGGAGCCATGCTAAATACCTCCAGCCTCTGTGCTTTTGGCATAGGAAGGGGGCAGAGCATCTGTACAAATCAGATTGTGCAGGCCTTTCTCTTGCTGTTTGGAGGTGCTGTTGGATGAGAGGACTGTTAAGGACTGCTGAGTAAGTAAAGGGAGGAGTCCATGGCTGGAAGAGGGCTTTAAGATCTCATCCACGAGTGTGGCAGAAGATGATGGACAGGAAAGGGTTGACCTGTAAGGCCACTTCAGGTGGAGTGATTCTTTCATAAATACACCCTTTAGCAAACTGCAAGTGGAAAACACACACACGCACACCCCAGACCTTGGCTTTCCAGAAAGGAGGAATTTTTAAAAAGTTTTCAATTCCTCCAGTGCAACCCTGCTTTAAGTATGTGAAGCTCTAGGTTCCTGAGACAAGGACTTGCACACATCACTTGCTAAACAGCAAAGGAAGTTGTTATAATTATGCTGTGTTTCCAAGAGCATTGCAGAACCACAGTCTCAGGAAAGAGCGGAGAAACAGATGAGCACCGTGCCTGTAACAGCATGTGGGTTCAGGGACAGGACAGAGGTGAAGTGTATGTGTTGGGAGAAAGGAGGAGACCCACAGGAGAGCAGACTTGACTGAGTATTAAAAAAGGGATGACAGGCACTGAGGACAAATAACTATTAACTTCAATGTCCAGGCAATGCACCCCATTCATAGCTGGGAACCACTGCAATCCCCAATAAGCAATGCCTCTCTCCATGAAATACAGCAGAGTCAAGAGGAGACATTGCATCCTACTTGTACTGAGCTACCTCCTAAAGGCTCAGCTGTGTGCCAGAAGACATTTATACCGCATGCCAAGGCCTCTGGAGTCTTGTTCTTAATTTCAAACTAACCTCTTCCCTCTCCCACTAGTGGGAATAATCCAGGCTAGTTTCTTTTGTGTATACCTGATTTTTCTTTGCTAGAAATCTCAGACTTGAATTGTCCTGGAGCTCAGTTAGATGGCAGATTTAGTCACAGGCTATGCCACATACAAGATATTGAGCACTAATTCTGAAAAGGGCAGCTGGGACCCAGATTCTGGTGATCATTGTATTATCTGTGTGGCCCATAGAAGGAAATGGTTTGGCTGCTCCCATTTAAGCAGCAGTAAGCAGTGAAGCATAAAGAAAGGAAATACAAGGTCTTAAATGAATCCAATTACTCATGCCATTAATTTAGATTTACTTGAGTAGTTAGAGCATGCTAAATAAACAACAATTGATTAGTTGGATCATGTTCATTTGAAATTTAACCATGAGTGGATGGATATTTATCTTACAGTCTAATTGTAAAGGTTTGCCAATATGTTTCTGTGGTATTTAAAAGGAAGTACTCAGACTGTTTCATCTTAGATTTGTGATTATTCCCAGGATTGTTTTCATCTGCAAGCCTTTTTCCATGGGTAAGTGATAGTGCTGTAGTGATGACAGGTGTAGGTGGCACTTTTTTGCATGATGTAATCAAACTAGACAAGCATATACAAGAGTATGTGTGTATATGAGCCTCTAGCTCACGTGAAGATCAGCTACTTCTCACAGAAGGAGACAACTCTAAATTTTACTCTTGAGGGAAAACAGATAAGTATTGCTTGAACCCTGCATCAGTTACAGTATGTGTATTAGAATAAAGTCTTCATGGCCTTTGCAATGAAATCAAGCTAAAAAAGACATGATGGAGCAGAGATGCACAAACTGAAGCAGCTGAAGAACAGTAAATTACTTCAAATTAACTACATCACAAATATTGGGGGGAGGGGGAAATATGGATTTTTTCATTTAGAAAAAAGGAAAATTCCTCTTCCTCTCATTTTCACTTGATAAAATCATGCAAACACAACCATCTCTCTCCCCCCATACACAGAAAATCGAAGCAACTTTATCCAACAGTTCCCTGTGACATGTTCTACATCAACCTTTTCTCTATGTAAAATACAGCAAGCATCATCCCTCCCTTAAATTGTTCTAATTATTCACTCTCTGACAAAGAAAAGAGTGAGAAATAATTTCTTCTAGGACTTAAAATCTTATTCTGAATGCAGTTAAAATGATTATAAAGTAATATGCTTCTTAACCACATTACTATCAGCCAACATTTCCTGTCCATTAATAAGTTTCTGAGGTTACTGTATGGATGCAAATGGAATTTTAAAAAATAATTTATCATTTCCTCCAGTGGAAACAGAGTTAGGAAGCAGGCACATATAAAACTAGAATATTTTCTTATGTTCAGGGGTGTCTATATAATCTTCTCTCTGGAAGGTACATCTTGATTTTTATCAGACCACTGTGGATCTTTGTTTTCTTTCTCTCCATGAATTCTGTATTCAGTTCCAGACAGCCTGGTTTCTGTAGGCTGTTTTTATGATGGAAACACTTTAACAACGTTGAGATAAAGCCCAGTTCTCCCAACCATGGAATATAAGTGTAGAGAGAGCAGAATATTAAAATAAGCTCTGCATTGTGAATTTCAGGAGGATTCTGACCGTGGTTTATAGAAAAGTAACAAGGGTTTAGATGGCAAAACCAGGCTGTTTCTTTGCAGATTTTATTGCCTTCTTTCATTTGATGGTCTTCACTGTTTATGAACTCAGTTGGTTTTATCTTAGTCATTTTCCATATCTCTGAGTGCCTGAGTCAGTCTTCTTCAAAGAATGGCCTTGTAAATGAAATAATATCTTCTCCAATGTATTTTGAAAGAAATTCAAGTACTCTTAAGTTCCTACTTGGAAAAAAAAGTCAGGTCTGGTAATTTTGGAATATCTCAGTTGTGTCAGGTTTTATTTCAAGCAGTCAGCTCTATGTGCAGTCTTCTAATTAAAATGAACAAATATTAGCAACTTATTAAATTATCTTCCCATTGGTAACTTCACTTCTTAAAGTAAAATCTTTTCTTCTTAGGAAAAATCTGAAACCAGCATAACAAATGGTACACTGGTATTGATACTGCCAATGCATCAAAGTCATGGGGGTGATATTGGTGTAGGGAAGGGTCAAGCTGATAATCCTTACATTAAACCTAGTAGTAGAAGATGAGGACTACTTAGTGAGGAAGGGAGTGATAATGATCCTGAGTGTTTTGTTGACTCTGGGTCATTGTTTATTGTAAGAATTTTCCCTGAAACTTCCAGCATCACCCTTCTGTCAGCCTGTGAGTCCTACATGAAGGATTTCTGCCCCTAGGCTAAATAGCAAAAAGCAGATTTAGAAACAGATGTATCTTATTAATGTATATCACATATGAATATTTGATATTCCAAACAGGAGGGAAAGTTCAGCTAAATACTCAATTTATTTTATACAAAGCCATTTTCACATCCCTCAGTTCATCCTTGCTATCTTCTAGCACTGGCAGCAGTAGCTATTTGATAGGTGCTGTGTGGGTTCAGGTTTGCAGGCCTGGTCTCAGCTACATTGACAGGTGTCCCAACCCTGACAGAGACGTCAGTAATGCAGCAAGCTGTGACACTATGAGCTGCCAGCCTTCAGCCTGTGCTCAGACTTGCCCCTGCCACTGTCAGCAGCAGTAACACATGCTCCAGACCAATCCAGGTAATTCTCCTCTGCTTCATCCCAACACCAAGGGATGTGCCTAGAGCCACTTTGCTGTTGTCTTCAGCTGCCCAGGGAAAGGTGACTGTCCTGGAATGCTTCTCCCCAGGGAAGAGAAATTTCTTCTCAGCTTTTATTGCGGAGTGCCCTGACCTTTTTAATTGAAGGGTTGTCTAATTTTGAAAACAAACAAACAAACAAAAACCAAAGAAACAAGTTCCAAGGACACTCTGACGCAGTGTACACTGCATGAGTTTTCATTTAGAAAAGCCTAAAATAAGGCTGAACTTTGAATGCTCTTTAATTGGTTTCATTCTTCTCCTTATTTTTTGTTTGCATCCATGGGAAATTTTGTGTAGAGTTTAAAAAATCTTTTTTTTTTTTCTTATTCCATTCTTCCTTTCATCTGGAAAATCACTTCCTCATGCCTCAAACACTCACCAGGACTGGAGGCTCATGGATTAGCAAATACTGCTCTAGCCAACCAAGATATTAGAGAAGAAAACCAGCTCTATAGTCATTCATACACTTTTCCACTGCCAAACCTACGCAGCAGGTGAGAAAGAGTGAACCAAATAGGGATACACAATCCTGAATGTTTTATGAATCAGAGGAATTTCTGGGAAAGTAAAATCTAATAGATAGCATCTGCCGTACCTGGCAGTGGTAGCCTAGAATAGATTCAAGTTCTTACAAGCTTATTGCATATGACTCAGAGCCACCCTCCTGAAGATGCAGAGGCTGTAGGGTCTGTGGGAGGAAGGACAAGAACTCAGCGCACCAGCTCTGGGCAAGCAGGATGCCAGGATGCAGGCCAGGTGATGAGGACAGATACATCATGTCAACAGTTTCCATTTTCTTGTCTTCCCACTGCCTGGAGTCAGTGAATAAGGAGTAAGCTTTCAAAGGAACAGCTACAGACAACCATCTGCTGGAAGAGAAAGGAATTTAACTGGAAGAATTACTCAGCTGGCTGCAAGAATAGCTTTTGGCCAAAGGTCCTCCCAAATGGCCACGTTCACTTCTGAGAAGGGAGATAGCTCAACTGAAACAAGGCAGAGGGACACAGCACAATGAA
Organism: Chloroceryle amazona; assembly: GCA_027560015.1. NCBI lineage: Eukaryota > Metazoa > Chordata > Aves > Coraciiformes > Cerylidae > Chloroceryle > Chloroceryle amazona. The sequence goes on along the minus strand of JANHFX010004867.1, from coordinate 11,937 downwards.
TGAGAGCAATCTCACCTTGGCAGCCCAGCCAGGACCATGGCATTGCTCACTGCAGTTATTGTTCTGTGCTAAACTGTCAGCAAGGGGTAACAGCACAAGCTGCACCCTGACTTGTCAACAGATTTGAGAAGATTTATGATCCTTGAGGTACAGCTAAAACCAATGTAGTTTACACCAGTGATGGTTTTGACCCATTTTTCCAGTGGGAACAACCCACTGATATTTTTAGAGCAGCTTAACTCTGAGTGGCCTTTAACAGAGCTTTCTACTGTCAGAAGAACTATTGTGCTGTGTTAAGGGAGGGATGATTCTACTTCAACTTTCCATTACGATTACAGCACACACAGCGTAAGAAATAATTAAACCTTCTCTTTTTTTTCCTCTTTCAGTGTGTGCTTCTATCCAGTTGTAAAGTGAGTGAAGATTCAGAAGGTGTCTCCTTCCAGTAATGGGTCTGGGATAAAGATCTCATCAGTCTGATATCCAGCTGGGGTCCTGGCTCAGTAGTGATGAAGCAGTAGCATTACTGTTGGATACCAAAGCAAGTAAGAGAATTTTAGCCTTTAAATGATTGTGTTCAGCTTTCTCCCCAGTAACTGCCTCCACAGAAATAGGTAAAAAAAATAATCGGAGGAGCATTTTGTTAGCAGATGAGGCAAGAAATTCAATACAGATGACATTTGCTTTGCAAAGCAATAAAATATGCTCAATCTGTTTAACCGTTAGGTGCTTTAAGATAGGATTTAGCACAGAACACATTCAAAACCTCCTAGCAATGTTAAACAATCAGCCTTTAGGACAGATGTGGGGTGGAGATGAGGAAACAGAGGCAGAGAAGTTGAGACACCTCAAAGATGAACCATGGCAGAATTGCAATTAGGACTTTTGGGCTTTAGGCCAGGGGCAGAATACATCTAATCTTCCTTTGCCAGGTGAGGTAACCAGCATGGCAAAGGCCAGTCAGCAGTTCAGCAGCAAGCTGGGCATCTTTAACTTGTGTTCTCCAACACAAGAGGTGGTGGTTCTACATAGAATCATAGATGGCATGGGTTGGAAGGGACCTCTGGAGATCATCGAGTCTGACCCCCCTGCCAGTGCAGGATCACCAAGGGCAGGCCACACAGGAACAGATCCAGGCGGGTCTTGGAAGAATCCAGAGAAGGAGACTCCACAACCACTCTGGACAGCCTGTCCCAGTGCTCTGTCACATGAGCGATGACAGCTCACACCAGCCCAGCTGCTGTCATTTCTTGGGTCCCAGGAGCATCTTGTGCTCCTGTCCCAGCAGTACAGTGTTAACGAATGCCAATATTTGCAGCCCTAACAAAGACACTCTGCAGGTGACTCCAATGTTTGTGATGCTCAGCTGCTCATTCTTCTAAGACAAAGTCACCAGAAATGTGTTTTAAAAAGGCAGCTCTTTTCTTACTTCAAGGGAGCGTGTCTGTGTTTAATATGTTGAGGCAAGTTATCCCCACACAAGTGCACGTCTGCTTTCTGCTGAGATAACATGAGATCCTCAACTCAGGCCTGTGTCAGGAAATAATTCAGTTCTTTGTAACTAGATTCAAAGGGAATGGCTCCTACTCCTCTGTATAAGTCAGTGAGGTCCAATGAAGGGCTACCAAGGAACCAGACAGAGAAATTAGCATGCGAGCACCTAATCAGTTACTGCAAAATAGCCTAATATACAAAGCAGAGTACAGCCTTGGCACATGCTATTTCTGACATGAAAGCTTCCAATTAATACTGGAGCGGTATGCAAAATACCTGTCACAGCTTCACGGACAGTCAGAAATGACAGCTGGTCTTTTCAGAAATGCTTGTGCTTGAGACCTAGCACAGGTTAAAAGTTCACTGTTTCCTTTATCCTGTATGTATATGCATATACACAGAGATGCATGGAAGTATGGTGAGGGTGGGTGCATCTATTGGCATTTGCTTCCTGCGAGGGGTGCCTGCCTGTATGTATCTGTGTGATGGAAAGGTCTTGTTCATTAGCTCAGGATGCTCATATTATGTATATTCTATTAAGCACATATTGAATATGCATCTCATTTTCATTTCAATTAGGATCTGAGGGCTGATTTCATTCATAACTATTGATTCCTTCCAGGCCATTTGCATTTTATTCTCTTCATTATTATTTATATGCTCTGTGCTCCCTGAGTAATTTAAATATCCCTCTCAAGATTGTTCCCAAGTGATGAATTATATACCCTCCTTCAAAAAACCAACACAACAAGCCCTGCATTAATCCTCTGATTTTTCTCTGTGTATTTATGGGGCTTCCTGTACTTCTGTTGAGTTAGGAGCAGGTGATGCGTTGCACAGTGAAGACAATTTACTGCATGACAAGCTATCCTACCGCCAGTTTTCCAGTAGAAAGACATATTTTGCCCCAGCTCTGGTGGGTAGTATTTCCCTGTCCTGTCAGGGTGCTGGGTTGCCAGGAACAGTTGACAACATGACAGCTGAATTGCAGATATCTTCTCTCTTCAGATAATCACTGCAGAGTTTTGTCCCTGACTCATGAACCAGGACAGCCAATGTTTCATTCCCAAATCCTCTCCCTCCCCAAGCACACCCTCTTGCCTGACATTTCATAGTGTCATAGGATTAATTAAGTGTTCTCCTCCTGTTTTTGTAGGAAGGCTGTGTCCTCTTAGGTGAGACACTGTGGTTTAAGTCTTTTGGAGAGAGGTTTTAGTTCAGTGGTTTGCATATACAGATATGTGTGACTGCATTTACCTGGTCCCTGAACTCCACAGGGGAGAGTGAAGAACTAGAGATTCTTCCTGACATATGGAGACTCCCCAAAGCCGTTTGATGATTTGACAGTTACTGCCTGAGATCAAATATGCACAATCCTTAGCTTGGAAATGAGCAGGCAGGAAACTTCAGAAGAGATAGAACTGCAGTTTAAATTGCAAACAAATCATGTTTTCACTAGAATAGCTATGCAATAATTAATTGCTTACTTAAATGTAGGTCTACATCTGAAAAGGCTTTTGGGGGATTTATGAAGGTCTGCACATTAAATCTGACAGGAACATATGCTCCTATATTGTTTTGATCTATCCTATCAGAGCTGGAAGGACAGAAAAGTGCACTAAGTATAAAATACAAACTGAATGTTTCCAGGTGTAGAAAAATGTTTGCTTGTTTGGTTTTGATGCAAACAGATAAAAAGACAAGAGAAAAAAGGCAAAAGAAATTCTTTTTTCTTTTAAGAAATTAACATCGCTATTCACAGTTCAGGCTTTCATCCACCCATCAGCTAAAGCAACAGCATCATGCCACGTGTGCAGTTCTCTGTTCAGAAAGGGAAGAACAAAACCCCTACTATCGGGTCTGCCGTTGCTCTTCTCCACTCCTTTGGGGAACCCTGTGCTATGATATGAAGGTGCAACAGAAGACAGGAAGTCCCTAGTCACTTCTCCAACACATGCATAATAGAGACAGGTTTCAGTTGGATGGATGCTATCTAGAGATTACATTTTTGAGGCTCCAGTCACCAAGTTAACTGATTAATAATTAATGTTCTGGTTACTCCTAGAAAAGAACAGCGTAACTGCAATGTAAGTGCTGAGGATTCCCACACAGACAGCAGGAGAGGGGACAATAGGCAAGGAGAATTTGTTTCTAGAGTTCTTGTTGCCAGTGGTCAAACACAACCTACTTGTAAACCCAAGCTGGTTTCCAGGTCACATTTGTGAAGATATCCATCATCTTATTTGGATTTTCAGGGTGTTGTGAACTGAAAGAGCTGGCCTTAATCACAGACTCACAGACTCACACAGAATCACAGAATGTTAGGGGTTGGAAGGGACCTCAAAAGATCATCTAGTCCAACCCCCCTGCCAGAGCAGGATCACCTAGATTAGGTCTCACAGGAATGTGTTCAGGTGGGTTTTGAATGTCTCCAGAGAAGGATACTCCACAACCTCCCTAGGCAGCCTGTTCCATTGTTCTGTCACCCTCATTGTGAAAAAGTTTCTTCTATGTTTACATGGAACCTATGTTCCAGCTTGCACCTGTTGCCCCTTGTTCTATCATTGGGTATTCCTGAGAAGAGCCTGGCTCCATCCTCCTGACACTCACCTTTTACATATTTGTAAGCATTAATGAGTTCACCCCTCTTCTCCAAGCTAGATGCCAAGCTCCCTCAGCCTTTCCTCAGAAGGGAGATGTTCCACTCCCTTTATCATCTTTGCATAGGAGAGGAGGATTTATTTCCAAATCAATCATAAACTTTGCCTATATGGAGCTGCAGCTGAGGAGCTCACCTCTTTTCTGCCAGCTTCTGGGATGTGCCCTGGGAAGATGAGTATCCCAGTTTCACTGTTGTAAAAATAAAAGCCCATTTAGCTCAATGTACAAAAAGGCCCTTTTGACACCAGAGACTACGCTTGATAGAAGACAATTATGTTGTACATAGCCCTTTAAGAAAAAAAAGAAGGTTCGTGCTCCTTTTGTATGTAAACTGGGTATTCCCTAATTTATCTTGGAATAAATGCTATTAAGCAGCCTGTAATGCTGTAGAACAGATCAAAGGGCTCTGGTCCTCGCCTCTCCACAGCAACCATTGAAGGTGACAGAGTGGTGCACACTCCCCAGAAGCCACGCTGCTCAGTTATTTCACTCCTTGAGCCTAAGTTACCACCACCATCTACAAAGGCGAAGCTGTGGGCTGCACGATGGAGATAAGACCCAGAACTGAAGCACTCACAGATGGCAGTCGCCATAGAACAGCACAAAAGATTCTTTAATTAAGTCTTCCCTTTCCCTTATTAAAATTCAGGAAAGATTACCAAGGAATTTGTACTGTATCTGGAAAACAAATCATAACAATTACAGCAGGCTGCCCCAGGCTGGTAAGATTGTAGCTTATTATTCCACAAAGGCTTGATAAATGTGTAAATTTATATAGAAGGCTTCTGCGTGTCATCATTGCTGTGCAAAGACTCCCTGCTTTCCATATCCAGTTTTAGAAGGAAGACCAGCTGGCTAGAGTCCTTTGAATTATTTCCTGTTGTTGTTGGATTTTTAAAATGCATATAAACTATGTCTCCCATCTACAGTTAATCTACAAGCTGTCAAACTGGGACTCATTCATGCTCTTTTTGATTCCTACTGAAAAGCCATCTAGCAGCTCAGTTAACCCTCTGGCCCCACATCCATTAAACATCACAAAAAACTATGGCTTTCAGCTTCTAAACATGCAGTTTTAAATGCCACAGCCTTCTCTTTAAGGGAAGAAGCCAACTTTAAAGTGTAATTGTTTTATATCTGTGAACTTAATTGCCTAATAGGCATAAAACAGGTTGATTTGCATATGTGCACATCTGTAAATGTTAGCCTGTGTTTCCCCTCTAATCGATTAAATGGTGGGTCAAGGTGCAGGGGGGTAGTGGTGGTGAATCAACCATTATATGCATTTCCACTTAAAAGGCGAGCTTTGAACAAAGATTTGTTCCTCTTTACCACGTCCTTTGCGTACGTGATTCCACGGTGATGTCTGAAGTGATGGTGTGAATTATTGACGAGGTTTATGGATTATAATGCCAGAAGGGGCTGCCGAGATCATCTCAGCCAACTCCCCTGTATAAAACACACCAGAAAACGTCTGTGAATCAACATTTGGATGAAGATCAGAGGTTTGGAAAAATGTCCACTCTTAATTAAAACATATCCATCACTGGCTAATCCGCTAACAACCTTGGGGAAATGTTGCTGTGTTGCTAGTGGCCACGTTGTTTAACAACCATCTCTTAGTCAGAGGGCAGGCAGATCCAGCCTCATCTCTTAGCTGTTGGATATTCTCTGGCCTGCAACTCTGAATAACGCTCACTTCTGAGTTCTTCTTCCATCTGCGTCTATTAAAGAGATGCTATGTTGCCCTTTAGGCTCATCAGCAATACACTAATCAGATTAGATGCCTATTGTTTTTAAACAATTATCAGCTTGTTCAGTCTTCACATCTTTTTTAGTGTCCTGCTTGAAGCAGGAACATCATACTGGGACGTGGTACCCACTTGAGCCAATGTTTGTGCCTGATACAATGTCTCTACTTTTACTATTCTCTTACTTCTATATCTGAGACCCCAGGCTACAGGGTTGCCTCGAGAGCTCCTTCACTATGCTCCTGCACATATTTTTGCAAGTTTAAAATCACTTGTATGAAGCTGGTTCAATGTGCAAAATACCTTGTATTTCCTCTAGGAAAGAGGAAAATGTAGATTTTGGAAAGCTAGTGCTTATGTGTTCCATTTCCCAAATACAGCAAAGTAAATGTGATGTCAGCTTTCTAATAGATATGTCACTAGACACCTTTGGTTATTTCACTGCAGACATCTTCATGGAAATAGGGTATCTTAATTTTGTGCTTCAGTAATCCTCCCCGTTCTGTATAAACCTGTACCTGTTAATTCTCTTTTCTTTCTCACAAGGATGTGGTTTCGCCAAGACCTCAGCACGTTTTGCCTTGCCAGTTAGACCACCAAGACCTTTTCTGGAGCCCTCAGGTACAATTAGGTGCTCTGATAACTGCAGAGATTAGAATTAGATGCTAAAAATTCTTATTCTAGTGTTTCCCAGCAAAAGTGGCAATTTTCTTTGGTGAATTAGTTGACAGCTATTTTTAGTCATGATGTATATATTTTGTGTTAAAAAAAAAAAAAAAAAAGGAAGGTTTCAAATTCCAGTAAGACTAAGGATGTTTTTATAAAAGTTACTAAAAGTAACGCAAGAGACATTTGGTTTTGTCACAGCAGTCAGTTGCTAGTCTGTCTCCTGTACCTGGTTGTGGTGATTTCTCCTTTTCTTGCAAGATTGTAAATGTTAAAATACACGCAAACCCCATTTGCACAGAAAATACCAGGCACTTCCCAGCTCAAAGTGCTGTGTGAGCACTTTGTACACAATTTACGTTCTGATCATTTTACTTCAATGACACTTTGATGACAAGGCTCCAGGTTCTCAACCCAATATGCTGGTAGTTGAGCTTATCTAAACCAAACAAATCTGAGGTACAGCACTCCACAATCTGCAGGTAGAGGCAGGGGTTGTAATGTGATGTGACTAAGACCTTAATGAGAGACTTGCCAGAGAAAAACTTCCCACAGAGGAAAACTTTCTAACAGGAGGGAAAAGGACATAAGGGCTTTTGGTTTTGTAGTGGGATATTCTCCTTTTTGATTTTAAACTGCATTTGTCATTGCATCTCTGTGTAAATCAGGAACAGGTGATTCTCAGCAGCTTCCTCCAGAACTAGTCCTTATTCTTTTATTCAAAACCACACTGGCTAGGTTTGTTCAATGAATCAAAGTCTTTGGCTGATCATGAAATTAATGAATAAGGTGACACATTTGCTCTCCACTGCAGATGAGATTTCCTATTTCATGCTTCAGTAAGAATTCAAGAGAGATTTTTTTTTTTCTTGTGGTGGTAAGAAAAGCTGATGAAAGATTACCTTAAAATCCCTACAAAATGATGAACAAGCAAGATATATGGGGTTTTTTTCTCCCTTAAAAAAAAAATAAAAGCAAAGAAATAAATAAAATAGAAGGGGGCATACTTTACATTGACTTCCTTGGTCTGCCTGCATTAATGTATCATTTTCCTAGGGACTGCAGGGAGAGACAAGCTCAAATGAAGAGATGAACAGATGCCACCGGCGTGTGGGCTGGCTACCAACACGAAGTGCGGATGCAGTGACGTTCGCCTTGCTTCCCACCTACGCCTTTCAGGGCTTCTGTTTGCAAGTCCTGCCCAGTCAAGTTTCTTCAGTGAGCACTCAAAACCCTGTCCCTAAAGATGTGTTAATTTAAAAACGGGGAATAAAAAGGGAGGCTTCCCATATTGAAAGAAGGAAAAAAAAATAAAATAAAAAGCCAGTTTGGAGGGGTTTTGCATATTTTTTTGCTAAAGAAGCACATTTTGAATTTCAGTTGGATAAAGTGGCTTCCAGTTCCTGGGCTAAAATTGTTCTCCAAAGTTGTAGAGTGTCATTAAGAGACTGATGCATTCCAATGGCCAGAGAAAGAAATTCTAGCCCAAACATATATAATATTATTTCATTGAATAGTTAGTAAGTTAAATTGAAATAAAACTAACTAAATAATAAATTCTCTCATAAAAATAGCTTTATTTATTTATTCATTTGAAGAATGGGAGATAGGAAGAGGTCTGTGAGTTCTGAAATACATTCTCTGCAGGGAATGCATGAAGGCATCTGGGAAAATACAAGAGATTGTTGCTATCACTTAGAAGATGGCTTAATTATATTTTTGACTGAATGTTTGAAACTGGATGGCATGGAGCATTCTTCAGCAGTTCATAAAGGATTGGAGCTTCTCCTTCAGCTTCATGGATTTGGAATGTCTGCCCTATTAGTGCAAGGAGGGAAATACTCTTATTCTCTAAAGTGGTTTTGAGGCAATGGAGAAATTAAAAAGAGAGCAGGTGTCTTTCATCTACAGGTAAAAAAAACCTGTATAAGGTCTGTGTTTCCTTGTTCAGAGTGCCAAATTGTTCATTAACATACAAATCTGCACCTCTATGATACAATTAGAAAAAATCTTTTTTATTAAAAATAGTGTTTTCCTTCCAAGAAGAAATGGAAGGGAGGGGGAGATTATAGGGACCAGTAAAGTCATCTTATAAATAATAGATTCACATTTTCTTTGAAAAATGAGAAATGAGAGAGAGGTGTGGCCAGATGAAGGATTTTAGTCACTAGTGGTCACAACAGTCAAGAAATGGTGCTGCTGAGAGGCTACTTCTCTGGGAACCTTATTTCTACTTTCCCCTATCCAGAACAACATTTGCTTTTGACACACAAAAACCCCATATTTATTTGTTATTTGTATAAAAGACCTTGCATGCTTGTTGAATGTTAATTTGTTGATTAGAATGTGCACTGAGTGCAAAAGTTTTGTAAATAATTTATGAGACTGAGACACCTTGACATTGAAGATATGGATATCAGTAAAGTCACTGAAAACCAAAGCGATTTTGGGAAAATATTTGTAAGGTCACTATGGCCTGAATCATGATAAGAATAAAGAAATGACAGTACTACAAATGAATTAGCAACTAATGGAATAGGTATCCCAATACCGCTGTGAAATAATGATAAATTAATATGTAAATTCAATAATTTGTTTTCTAGAAGAAATTGATTTTGAAGATTTTCCCAAGATTTTGTTGCTCTCATGCCAGGCCAAAGAGACTGGGAGTACAATAGGTTTAACAAAATACTTTGGAAAAGCTTCGCTTTGGTACTAGTTCTTCTTTGGTTAATAGTAATAAAGTACATCAGCTCCACATTCTGGTTTCTGCTTAAAGTGCTTCTACCTTTCTAAGTTTAGTACAGTTCATCACAGGTATACTTCTAATAGGGTTAACTTAGTTTTCCTATTCTCATTCTAACCTTAATATCAGGAAGAGTGTGGATTTCTAGTCTCTCCCTCCCCACGAGCTGCTTCCTACAGCAAAAGGCTCATTATCACTCACTGTGGTGATGAATTCGTGAGCCGAACAGAAATTTAGCTGTTGAAGGATGTATTAAATGCTCCCAGTATACATTCTAGCAAGTTAATGAATATATATATGCATGTGTGAGTATATAGATGCATAAAAATGTTAATTTATAAATAAATCTTTCTCCTCTGTATGAGTCTTTATGCCATAGTAAGTTAACTCCATATGCCCTGGTTTATAATACTTGATAGAGTATACTGTTGGTTTTTTTTCCTGTTTTTGCTAAAGGAACTACATTCTGGTTGATGCTACTCTTGAGTCCAGGGCTTGGTGACATCAGGTATTATGGAGTCTACAGTTCATGTGAGCTTCTCAGAAGCTGAAGGTAAAAGACAAACCCAAAGTTAACAGCAAGCCACAGGATAAAAAGAGACAGGAATCTCCAGCCATGAAAATCCCTGAGCTAGAATAGACATCCTTTATTTGTAGCCCACCACTCATAGTAATTCAACTCCTCTGCATAAAAACACCAGTCTGCCAATATGATGCTTCTTGTTCCTCTAGATGACCAAACTGCACCAATATCTGCAGCAGGTTTCCTCTCTCTGCAGACAGGCAGATCAAAAGCTCTCAGCTTTAGATAGATGACACGATTCTTTCTATCCATATCTGGCATTTCAGTATTGCTGGCTGAATGTTATACTGACTGTTTCATCTTTTTAGTCTATTTATAAAGGAAGAAATCTACAACATGTTTAGGCTGTGCTGAAATGACAAAACCAAGGAGTGATCCCCATGTCCTGCTCTTGCTCCTGGCTTGATCCGAACTCTTGTTGCAGGACAAGACCATCTATACAGAGCTGATGAACTCTTAAATCAAATTTCAGCCACCCAGCTTGGGATGAGATCGTAGCAAAGCTCCTTCTTCAGACTTAACTCTGTCTTGGAGCTTCATGTGATTCTCACAGACATTTGAAATCATCTCTCTCCTCGTTAATAACAGCTAAACAGATTTCTTAGTTTATTTATTTATTTTCCCTGGGTCTATTGAAACCTCACTTTTTCATAAGCGGGCTGTAAATCAATGATCTTTTCCCCTATAATTATCACCAATAGCTGTACACTAGGATTCGCAGAGCAGAAAGCAGTCTCTGTCTTTCCTGTAGTTTGCTCCCCTCTCCCCTGCATGCTGCTGCCTGTAGGAGCTTCAGAGGGCAGCAAGGCTGAGAAAACTGTGTGGGATGAAACCCTAAACAGGAAAGAATCTGTTGTGCAAAAAAGCCTTTTGTCAGCTGAAAATTGCACTTGTAAAAAAAACAGAAACCCCAAAGCTTGTGGTTAAAGAGTAACATCTTTAGCTCTAATTTACACTGACAGCACAAAAGAGCCATTGCTCAGACTCTGCTTACTCGCGCCCCATCGCAGCAAGGGTGTTATTAAGTGATAAATCAATTTCTACAAGGCAAACTGGAGATTAAGTCCTTACACAACGTTCATTTGCAATTGAAAGCAAATAGAAATGCCCTGTGACAGGGGCCTGGTGACCCCTTTTTGAGGGCCAAGCTTGAATAAATACCCCACATGCCAGTACAGGACTGCAGTCAGTATTACAAGTCCAGAATGGATGTTATTTCTCAGAATCTGGTCCACTAATGATTTCTTCTTTAAATCAGTAAAGTCCCTGAATAAATAATTTGGGTTTGAATGGCCACTGCTGGCAGAAATGTCATTCTTCAGATCTGATGTCAGGTCTCAGCTGGTGGAAAGCAGTGCCCAAATAGCCAGACCAGATTTACCAGGACTTGTCTCATCTCAGATCCTGTGCCAGGTGAGGGGCAGAGCCTGATATACTCAGAAGAAGTTGCAGAGAAGCCCGGCAAAGAGTAGGTCCATAAGTGACCTTATCCTTGTGTGAGGTAAGTCCTTCTCCATGTGTGAGGTAAGAGCATCTCCCTTCATCCTGGTGTTGGGGTGGTTTCGTCATCTCCTGCATCCAGGGAATGCTGAAGTGGAAAACTCACTACAGCTATTTACAGTGTCATTAACAATCAAATGGAAACAGCCCCCATCCCAGCTGCTGCTCATCAATTTAGCTAGATCACCAAACACTGAATGGAGACAGGGAGAAGAAATGGGAAAACCATCTTCTTCCATTTGGCCTGGCAACAGATCTTTGAAAGGGCCTCCACAACCAGGATCAAGTATCAAGTGCTCAGGCAGCAAACACAGATGGGAACACCTGTGAGCAAGGGGATGGCAGGAAGTTAGAAACATAGAAATGTCTGGGTTGGAAGTGACCTCTAGAGTCATCTAGTCCAACCCCCCTGCTGAGAGCAGGGACATCTTCAACTAGAGCAGGCTGCTCAATGCTCTATCAAAAGCCCCACCTTGAATGTCTCCAGGGATGGGGCCTCAACCACCTCCCTGGGCAACCTGTTCCAGTGCTCCACC
>JANHFX010004866.1:0-14412 GCA_027560015.1 Chloroceryle amazona | reverse complement strand
GGAGAACTGATTGTCCCCCAGGACACCAAGGTCCCTCTCCATGGAGCTGCTTCCCAGCAGGTCAGCCCCTCACCTGTGCTGGTGCAGGGGGTTATCCCTCCCCAAGTGCAGGACCCTATGCTTGCCCTTGGTGAATTTCATGAGGTTCCCCCTTGCCCAGCTCTCCAGCCTGCCCAGATCTCTCTGGATGGCAGAGCAGCTCTGGAGCATCAGCCACTCCTCCCAGTTTCATCATCAGACTTGCTGAAGGTCCACTCTGTGCCTTCACCCAGGTCGCTGATGAAGATGTTGAGTAAGACTGGACCCAGCACTGGCCCCTGGGGAACACCACTACTTAGAGATCACCAACTGGACTCTGCACCACTGATCACGACCCCCTGAGCTCTATTGTTCAGCCAGTTCCCGACCCATCTCACTGTCCACTCTTCTAACCTTCTAACTTCCCGAGCTTACCCACGAGGGTGCTACAGGAGACACCATCAAAAGCCTTGTGGGAACATTGCAAAAAAAGCCAGCAGAGAAAATAATAGTATTTCCTTTACTTCAAAACACTGCTTCCAAAACCATCTGTGCCTCTGAGCTATAACCCAGTGTTTTCCTTTATACACTGAGCTTAAACACTTCATGGCTTGGTTTAATGTTGCACTTTTCAGACCCAGCAATCCAAGGTGTACCTCAGACCTCTGCACGAGACCTGGGATACGGATGGCTCGGTTAGTATCAAGTGCTCAGTAGTCCACAAGATCCCTTTTCGGTTACCACTGGCTGCCATACGACACAAAACTAAAGGGCTATTTGCTCCATGTACCAAAGGGGACAGATCCCATTCAAAGGCTGTAAATTAGGTGCACGGTTCCCATACGTACACAGAGCACATTGTCCCACGTCACCAGTACACAGTGTGCAAGGCCCCAAAGCACCACAGAAGCAGGCACACACTACAGGCAGCAGTCTGCTGAGCTTGCCCCCCAAGCCAGCTCTTTTGCTTCTTACTCCAGCAGCCAGAAGTGCTCGTGCTACACACGTAGGGCCTGTGCCGCTCACCGCTCGGCACGGGTATCGCACGATGAAGGGCAGGTGAGCTGCACCGTGCTGGTCCCAGTAACACCAGCAGCCAACATCAGATGTTCAGGAGGTAAAACACACTCCACAGTCATTCTGAAGCCTCTGTGATCCTGTACTGAACCTTGGAGTACTTGGGACAGCAGAGCAGCAATGGCTGTTAGCAGTGCTCTGCATGACAGCAAAAACAATCTCTTTAAGTTATCAAGAGAGCTGGTGGTTGGAATTGAGGATCAGAATGTTTGTACCACCCACCTCCCCAGTGCAGACAGACCCCAGGCCTACAAAGCCACCTTGGGCCTCCAGTAGGTCCAAAAGCTTTGGGCAGCACAGCCCAGGAGTCTGACACCACCAGGACGATATTCCCGACTCAGTTTATCAACACCAAGTGTGCTCCTTTATTGCCAAAATCCATGGTGCATCCTCAGCTTCCATGTCAATTTTCTGCCCCTTTCTTCAGTCCTGACCAGGATTCCCATGACAGGTATTTGTCTGGCATCTGAGGACTAACTCAGCAGAGAGCTCCATAGAAACTCTTTCATCCTAAAGCTCTCTTTCTATCCTCAAAAATCCAGAAAGAAACATGACAAAGAAAAAAACCCTCATCTCATAGAGTAAGTGTCCCAGGTGGGAAGGCTGTATTATGTTTGGCCACTTGCCACATACCAAAAAAACCCACCCCAAATCACCGCCATCTGACTGTGCTTGATCAATCTCTCTACACAGCCTGAAAGAAATACTGGAAAACCCAGTGCCAAGGGCAATCCTTACCCCAGATGCTACTGCTGGAAGGGCAGTGAGAAGGCTGAGCTGAGAGGCAGCCCTACTACAGCTCTCTGACCTCTGAAAATAATTCCGAGCGTGACTAGAAGCAGAACGCACGGTCCTGGTGTGAAGATAACCACAATGCAAAGGGTTTGAGAGCTGCACTGCCTACAAACACCTACAAACAGTGCATCTAACTGGAAGATAACTGATGGGGGTGCTGAGACACACAACAGAAAATTCACTTCATTCCGAAGTTTCCGATTAAACCAAACTGATTTGATGATAATGAGAGAAACAAAATAATTATAAGTGTGGAAAATGCTGGGAAATATTCTACTGCTGGTGCCAATGTATATAACACACCAAACACATACAAAACCTATTTTCATACCTCAATGAGTTTGTCTCCTTTGACTACATCCAGATGTAAGCCAGGTGGTGGTTTCCCTGCCCTGGAAAATAAAAAAGGGAAAATATAGTTTCAAAATATTTAATAAAAGGTTTATGAGTGTTGGTGCCAAGGCTCTATTAGAGCTACAGACCAAAGCTACACAAATGTAAGCAGAATTATTTTCAGGAACATAGGAGAATACAATAATTTTCTTGTCATCCCTGCTGATTCCTTCTGACTATTTATTTATTTTTCTTTATTTTATTTATAAAACTCTTTATTTTTTACAATAAGAGTTAAGCTAACAGGACATGAGGCATTTCAAGCTTTACTTCTTCAGATGAAAAAAAGCTTAATTTACAAAATGAACAAAGCAGCTGCTAAAAGAACACAACACGATGCCAGGAAGAGGCTAACAGAGAAGGGGACAGGCTGCACAAGGGCTCTGTTTTCTCATGGTACCTTCAAAAGAGCAGATCCCTACCCTTGGCTGCTGGGAGGATGGAAAGTTCTACCAGCCTTCCTCTCTAGGACTGGTCATGGCAAAAACCCTGAAAGGGGCTCCACACACCTATGATACTATCAAGATGCTGGGGATCTAATTAATGTGTATAAATTTAATGTGTCAAGAAGAAAGGGGCAGCCTCTTCTCCCTCGTGCCCTTCGGTAGGACGAGGGGCAGTAGATGCAAGTGAGAGCACGGGAAGCTCCACCTCAACCTGAGGAGGAATTTCTTTCTGTGGTCCTGCTCTGGCAGGGGGGTTGGACTCGATCTCCTGAGGTCCCTTCCAACCCCACCATTCTGTGGTAGCCAGTGTTCCTCCACACTCGTCCTAGAACCAAAACTTTCCTTCCAACACAAGTAACATGGAAGAGACGACAGCATTAGAGAGCAGCAGGACCCCTGCCCGATGACTGTACAACCCCCCTCCTCATTCTCAAACAGCAGCTCAGCTCCCCCAGCCCCGCTCCCCTCCCGTCACGCAGATTTACCAGTCAGACAGCATTATTCCCACTTGGGCAAAGGGAGCAGTGACACACGTGGGACTCGATGCAGAGCAAAACAAAGAGAACATGCAGGAGGACCCAGGAGGACCAGCAGCATCAAAACCATACCTGGTAGTTACTCAGTAGGACACCCCTGTGCCACCACTACACTGCCCTTCCCCACACAGGAGCTGTGGCTGTTGACAGCAAATGATCTTTTCCTGCTCAGATCTCTAGGGATCTGTGTATCTAATACTTTTTCACTGCTAACAGCACTGCTGCTTGTCTCTGTAGCTGGACCAACTGCCTAGGCAATAGCAGTGACCCAGTTGTCAGCTCCATGGCTGCCCTGCTGAAGAACAACCACAGAGGAGATCGCATTCCCATTTACCGCTTCGCTCCCTGCACAGGGGCAGCCGAGGAAAGAGTAACAATGGGCAGCAACACTCTCAGCACGGCTGGAGATGACAGATCACTTGGAATTGAAGTTGTTTGAGGGGGTTAAATAGAGATGTTCACATTTCTGGGACGTTCCTTACAATTTGAAGGTTTCTTCAGCGACCGAGGTCAACTGCTTACCACACATCTGCTCTCCTTCAGAGATAACCCCATACAAGAACTCAGTCCTCTATTATTTTGCTCAGATTTTTCTCTGACCCTTCTTGAATACGCCAGTTGGGACTTTCACAAGTTTCCCCAACAAGCCCTTCTCCAAGACTGTGGATAAGATGGATATATGGCTCATACTGGTCTTTTGGATGAACAAACAGCAGGAGCAAAAGCAGAGGATGCAAAGCTCCAGGGCAATCTGCTAAAATGGTGACTGCTTCCTAGAAATGGGCATACGGTGGGGTGAGGGAAAAACCAACAAGTACAACTGGTCCCAAGGAGTATACACAGTCTGATGACTCTTCCATCTCTAGGATCACACAGCCAGCCCACACCTAAACATTGCTGTCTTCCTGTGCTCTGCTCAGATGGCAGAGCTCTTTTTTTCACTGAAAGACAGGTTTCATTCACAGATTCAAGTCCACTCCTCAGTGTTTCCCCTCTCTGCCCCCGAGCACTGGCAAACTTGTTTTTCTCCATTGCACTGAAATTGCCAAGTTGTAGTTACTCTGTGAAGCAACTGACGGTGATTTTCACAAAGCCTGTCTTACTTTGATCAAACAAAAGCTGCTCCCTCTCCCCCTTTTTATTTTTTTCTTCCAAACAGGTAAATCTTTCAACAAACCAACTCTACGAGCAAGTGTACTTCCTCAGTCTGGCCTCTGCTTTTCTCTTCAGTGATCTCTTTCTGGATCCTAACCAGTCAGCCCATTCTAAAACCATTTTAGTAATGTCAACATACCTGTTAGGTCACAGGAAAGCTCCCAAGTGCTCCAGCACAAGCACTTTCATCTTCTCTAAACTGAATCCTATCTGATAGTCATATACAAGCTGTGATTTTTTTCATTACTCTAATTTCAGTTTCACCCTTCGACTTTCTTTTGAACACAGAAGAAAGTTCAGCAGCAGCACCCAAGAATGTGTCAGCTATGAATGAAGCTGCTTGAAAAGTTTATCTGTTCCCTGGCTTCTTTTGGACTGAGAATCCTTTGCAGACAGTATTTCCCCTATCTACCCACGTCTGGAAATCACTGAACTCTTAAGCACTAACTATGGTATCACCAAAGTGAACTCGCAGAAAACACTTCTGTGGAACAGATTAAATCACTGCCACAGCTTAGGCTGCTGGTTAGAGCCTTGAAATGCCTTTTCATGAGAAAAGGAAGATGATTTTCCAGTTTTATATTCAAAATTTATTAGTTTCAGAGTCACCAGAGATCAGAAGGCTGTATTTGGAACTATCAATGACCCCTCACATGCTCAGGCCCGTCCCCTATCCAAGCCCTCCCCTCGTGCATCAAGAAAGTCAAACACTGAAAGGAAATCTCGTGCAAAAGTCTGCTGGGTTTGTTAGGAAGTTGGTACTGTGCTGTTGGAGCAGGTTTTTCCCCCTCTTATTTCCAATTTTTTTTTAAGAGGTTTTCTCCCCCTACCTAATGTGCTAGACTCATTTCCTACACCTTTCTGAAGAATTCCTGCAGGTCAGGAGACTCTCCTCTGCAGAACACCTACGGAGAGCCAGGCTTAGCACTGCTCCAAGACAAACAGCAGCACATCAGAACTGGGCTCTGGCACTCGTGTTTGAGAGAAAACAAGAAGCTTTTCTGTGCCTTCCAGACTGCACATCACAGTCCCCACCGTGTGAACATCTTCTGCTCCCTACAGGTCAGCATTCTGCAAGTGACCTTAAAACACCATCTGCCAGTGTACTAATTGTTAATGATCAGTAAATTTAACTGAGACAAAGTATCCTTAGATTGCTGACCCACTCGCCAAAGGCTTCCCTGGCTGAAAAGCAGCCTTCCAGAGAATTAATGAGGTTGACTGGTGAGGAGAACATGCCCATAGCAGTAGCATTGAATTCATTCTCTGGATCAGAGGTGAGGGGACATCCCACACTGGTGCTCTTCTTCACTGAGTCCAAAGAAACGTCAGAAACTTTATGAGGACTGATAATAAGAAGTAACAAACTGCAACCCCCAGATGTTATTTAAGCAAGCATTCTAAAACATACCAACCAAGACATTTCTACACTTGACAGTTTGTCAGTCTATTGCTTAAACCACTCTGGCTGACAGAGGAATTAAGGTATCAACTGATAAAGCTCATTTTAAAGCATATTTCAGGAGTGATGTGGAAACTCCACACAGCAACGTCAGGTTCCAACTGGGAAACTTAGAACAGAATATTTCAGCTGGAAGAGACCTACAATGACAATGTGGCCCAACTGCCTGACCACTTCAGGGCTGACCAAGAGAAAGCACCAGATTAAGGGACACCTTCCACTAGACCAGGTTGCTCAGAGCCCCATCCAGCCTGGCCTTCAGCACACCCAGGGATGGGGTACCCACCTCCTCTTCAGGCAACCTGTTCCCGTGTCTTGCCATGCTCACAGCAATGGATTTCTCCCTAGTATCTAACCTAAATCTACACTCTTCCAGTTTGAAAACATCACCCCTTGTCCTACCACTACACACCCCGATCAATAGTCCCTCCCCAGCTTTCCTGGAGGCCCCCTTTATGTACTGAAAGGCCACAATAAGGTCTCCCTGAAGCCTTTTCTTCTCTGGGCTGAACAATCCCAACTCTCTCAGCCTGTCCTCATACCAGAGGTGCTTCAGACCCCTGACCATCTTCGTGGTCCTCTTCAAGACCTATTTTAACAGGTCCATGTCTTTCTGACACTGGGGACCCCAGAGCTGGACACCGTGTTCCAGATGGGGTCTCACCAAGTGGAGTCAAGGGGGAGAACCACTTCCCTCAACCTGCTGGCCACGCTTCTTTTGATACAGCCCAGGAATCCCTTGGAACATGACCATATGTGGGGATAACAGTTCTTCCAATTCCAGGGAAACACTTTCCTTTGGTTAAAGGATAAACGTGGTTTTGAATTACACAAAAACTCCTTCTTTCAGCCTTTGTAAGAATCCCAAGATGATGACAACCACGCTGAAGTGGTGTCTTGTTTGACAGAATATAATCAAGCACTGAAATAGTTTCTGTTCTACTTAAGATGAGCTGAATGCCCCGGGAAAAAAAAAATGAATGTGGTATCTGGATAAACCCCCTGTTTATTAGCCACATCACTTAACTTCTGGCCAGAGAAAGTGGCCATGGGCATGGATGATGAGTAACGAGTAGGGAATTGAGACTGTATGCCTGTATGACTTCAAGAATTCTACTGATCTTCCACATTCCCCTGGAACTGTAGCAGGCTGACAAACCCAGAGTAAGAAACCTTTTGCAAAATAAAAACAACCTCCAGTGACCAGCACTGGGTGCCTCACATAGTTTCAACAGTTAACAACTCAAGGACTTCCTAAGCCACAGTTGCTATCCATTTAAACAGCTCTCTACATAAACTGCTCCAAGAACCCCTGTAAACTTAACGCGTTTGCAGCACCTCACATAAACAAATTCATCTACAAATACCCAAAACACCCTCTCTGCTATTTGGCCACATATCTGCTTGCTATTGATTTTGCAAACTCTAGTTCTTGTCCTCAAAAGGACAAGTCTCCTACAGACCTTTCTGCTCACTATTCCAGACACCCAACACATCTCTCAGTTGCTCCTTTTCCAGACTGAAAAGGAGCCTGGGCTAACCATCTGCAGTGCAACTTCCTCTAGCTTTGATGCAAATTGTACTTAAAATCATACTTGGAGAGAAAGAATTCACATGGGTTTTGAACAGTCCATTTTGTAACCCCTCAACCACCATCTACCAGAATGACTGGAGACAACCAGGAAGATGTAAACGAGGTTACGAGTACGGTGGGCTGGCATTTCTCAAAAAGCTTTTGACAAAAATCTCTAATGGTCTTATGTAAATTAGGGTGTGACAAGGAAAAGAACCACTGGGAACGTAAATGATTAAAAGTCAGGGAAGAGCAGGGATCTGCAAGGGCTCTGTGATGTTTTTATGCAGCCTGGAAAAAAGGAGCCAACAAATGTAGGAGCAAAATCACCGATGAGAGCGGTTACGCAGGAAACTCAAATGGCTCTCAAATGCTGCAAATGAATCTCATGATACTGAGTGACTGCTTGAGAAAACATCCCGTGGAAAAAAAAATAACAATCAGCACTCCTGAGTGCTAGTACATGCTAGAGAAAGATCTCCTCAACCATACCAACACAACCAGGAGCTCCAGGCTCCTTACTGCCACTCGGGAAAGCTGCAGAGCCATCACGAGTGTGTTCAGAAGGAATCAGAGGAATGCTCGTCAACAGCTGACAGGGACATGCTAAGGAAAAAACTCTAGAAATACAATTGTTTCACACCTGGAATGCTCTGTTAGTTCTGGTTCTCTTCTTGAGAAGGGCAAGCAGATGATAATGAGTATGGGTGGTTATCTCAAGGCTTTACTCAAGGGGAAAAACAAACCCAAACCCACTGCTTCAGAAGCCTGTAAAAAACCAGGCAAGTCCGTGTTCTCTTCACCCTCTTAATGAAGACTACAGAATGAGTGTATTCATTATTTCTTGAAGCAAGTAGCCCTGGATCTGAAAACAAGGAGAGTGCCTTTTCCAACATTTGCATAATTTGCAGAAAGAACTGTCAGTGCTGTGGAATCAAACTCGAACAAAAAAAAAACCACGAGGAAATTTCTGGTGATTAGGTCTAGTGTTAGGTGTTAAATAAGACCACCCAGAGTGAATCTTCAGCTCACAAAGTTCCTTTCCTTCTGACAGCCAAAAGCCTAGAGTGTGTACAAGACAGAATACTTTAAATTGATGCATAATTTTCTTGGTTACTACCACGTTATGACAGGAAACCATCTGGGTTGTTGCACTGAATTAGTAGGGCTGGTTTGGATAGAAATCAGAATCAAGAAAACTCCTTTTCTAACCAAGAGGTTGGTTGAACACAAAGTTGTTGCTGATCCTGAGCATCAGTGATGGAAATGAGTCATCCACCTTTCCCAAAGCACTGCACAGACACCATAGAAACCCAGACCAAGCCAGCACTACAGCTTGCTTAGGTGACTTCATTTCAACAATACAAGGAGGTCTAATGATAAAAATTAAGGCCAAAACCTTCTGGGTAATTATTACAGCTTATGTAGAATGGTTTCTTCCCATGTGGAAAAGGAGAGCTGGAGAAAGAGCTGGCCAATAATTCTGACCCAAGGAAATTTGATGGCAGTGCATTTGAACTTAAAAAATAAAGCAGGTTGATGGGAGGCATTTATGATTCCCTGTAGCCTGAGAAGCATTAAAATAATTCTCACCAAAATAAGAATTACAGTTAATAAAGCTTGTAGCTCAAGCTTGATGATTACAGATCTTTCTTGAACGCAAAAAATTGCACTGTGTCTTTGGAATACTTTATGGAAGAATCCTGATGAGCAATGTGGCTGCTTCAACCGAGTGAAGCATTCCATGAAATGAAAGTGTTTGCCTAACTTCACCTTGGCGCTGTGTAACTAAACCTCTTCTTGTTCCACACAGAGATGATTTTACTGGTTCCCTCTGGTTCCCTTGGTTACTTCCTCAGGGACAAAGTCTCCATGGAATACAGTGCAGTTTGGAGATTCTATATGAAATTTAATTCCTGAGAGTGGGGCCATGAATATTCTATTAGAGCAAACTACAGGGTTTATGACCAGAAAAACCCTCCTATTTAATTCAGTGACATTTGAAGTAAAACGAGTATTAAGTAGTGAGCAACAATGCAATGATTATCTGATAAGATTATTACAGTATTTTCAGAGTGAGAACAGGTTTGATGGAAGCCTAAGTTACCTGCAGAAATCAGGGGAAGACAAGACAGGACTGGAATCTTTACACCTACCAGGAAGCTGTTCCAAAGCCTTGTTATCCTGGCAATTTGATTTCCACCCTACAGTTTTGATCAACTCCTTTCATTTCCATCCAAAATGTTTTGTTCTTTCCCTTCAGCTATAAAAAAAAAAATAAATTCCTCAATGTTATCCCTCTTTAAAAATACTTTAGCCAGCAAAAACTCGTGTTGTTTTTATCTTAACAAGCCCTGTTCTGTCGCAAAGCAAGATCCCCATTGATGAATTTTCCTTCTGCATTTGTTTCAGTTTGATTTGAGCTTTCTGAAGTACAGGTAACAGAGTACACATTCACATCAGCGTGTTCTACACCACAGCTGACACTCCCCTACCTTACAAATAGGTATCTATTATTACACAGCAGGTAGAGTATTGCCTTTTTATTTATTTTTGAGCAGTTACATGTTACTAGGGATTGTCTAATCACAGAATCACCATCTATGTCCTTTTACTTCCAAATATGAACCTGCATCCTTTTATTTCTGAATAGTGGGTTTCTGGCTTTAAGTTCCTGTTCTTAGTCCCTGTTTTCCATTTTACACTTCTGCATTTTATCTGTTCTGGTCTTGAAATTATACCAAAAGGACTGGATTATACTCTGGCCTGTGTGTTGATCATGGTTGGGTCACTAGCAAGTATTGTGAGCACTTTGGTCACGGTAATTACTATTTTAAAAAGCAGCCCAACACTAAAAGGCTCAGCACAGGGACTCTAGAGAGTCTGCAGACTCTGTTCAATTGCTATTCCCTCCTCAAAGTCAATTCCTTAGACACTCAGGGTTCTTGTATGAACATGTTCTCTGTTGCTTCCTAAAATGATCATTTCCTGGAAGAAAGAGTCTTGAAGAAAGCTGGTTCATCTGACAAAGCCAGCCTTTGGCAGACACGGTACATCTCCTTCCCTTGAATGATTAGCTCCCTCAAAACACCCTCTAGGAGCTGGACACGAGAACGTTCAGGGTTTCCCACAGTATGTACATGGATGGATTTGTGGCCTTAAAGAAAAGACCACCTGCTTAAAACAATGAACAAATATTTAAGAGGGACATCACTGAACAAAACCAAGCCACGAGGTAGGTTCTTAAAGTATTTAAATACCTCCAAGCAAAAATGATTTCTTCTGTGCTAGAAAAATGTGTGGAATCTTGTGCTCTACAGACCAGTCCCCTGCCCTTTGCATTAAGTCGTCAATTCTGTGAGGAATTTGCACAGATTATTTCTGGCACTGATGGCAAACCCTCTACTGCAAGAGCAATGGGAAAAATCTGGGACAGTCAGGCAAGAAGAGGAAGAAAAGCTCAAGCTCCTGGAAGGAATGTACTGAGTGACAAAAAGCAGTTCAGAAAAGGAGGACAAAGCCATTTAATGGTGCTTTGGGACGTGACGCTGGCTACAAGTCCAGGGTAACAGACTGAAGTTTTACAAATTAGCTAAATTCAGTGCTGACACGCGCTGGGTTACAGCAGCCACATCCAGCTGAAACTCAGCAGCCTCACTGAAATACATCCTACCCGCTCTGGAGGGAAGTTTGGAGCTGTAGCTATTAAGGACACAGACAGGACAACTTTAATTCTACTGTGTTGGGTTAAAATCAGGCCAATCGCTTACATTTCTAAATGTGCATTCAGCAGCCTCAATTTAGCCACTTCCTAAAGATCTTGGCCCGTGTGAGTACTGTACAAACCTTCATGCCCAGCTTCAAGGACAAGGTGGAATTTCTAGAACTTCAGACCCCATCTTATCCGGAAATTCGCGTACAACCATTGCCAGTTCTTGGCTCAGAGAAACCCAAGAGGAAGAATTGCTGCCTTTAAAACATACGTTTGCAGAGTTATGTACATTCCAAAACAAGCTTGACATCCCAACTAATGGGATATCGAGAACAAGAAAGAAAAGGAGAAACAAGCAGTATCCACTACACCCGATGGTCACCCCAAAACGCCACCCCAGATCATTTCTACCTCACAGAAATTACTTTTACTTACTAAAATCACCTCAGAAGGTATGCAAGAGTCTTAATAAAATAACTAGGATATTTAATTGTTATCTAAAGACATTTTCTGACCTCGTGGTACAGCTAAACTTTATATAAAGAACTGGCAACATCTTTATTCCAACTTTATTCCAATTTTAAACACCCAGTGCATGTCTTTGGTAACAGGTATGGAGGAATTACAGCACTGGCATGAGCAAGTACTAGGAGGCATAATTAATTTTCATCTGTCCTGAGCTGGTTTAGTTGTTGGAAGTATAAGAAAATAAAGAATAAATACATTGCAGACTATCGAGTAGTAACCTACGACAGCATAAAAACTAAATCAGAGCCAGAACTTAAATGACAGCCCTGAGTTTCAGCAGAGAGGTCTTTCCTGGAAACTGGCTATTCAAACACAACCCACATTAGGAAAGAACAGATACAATGACAAAGGCAAACCTCAAAAGCATAGGCAACGAAAAAACCACTCAAGTATTTCTGTTGATTCTATTTAAGGTCTATTTCCCTCATGACCTGTGCGTGCAGTCTGCAGGGCAGCTCTACTCAGAGGCAGAAAGAGGTTGGTAAGACTGTGATTTTGATTTCAATATAGATTTTCATACCTATTTTGATTTCAATATTTGATTTCAACATGATGAGACTGATGGTAACTCACTCCAGAAGAAGATGCTGCTGACCACAAAGACTCTCTGCAACTCCATGTTTTATGATGACCCGAAGCTCTCCCTTTGAAGTCAGAGCTTCAAATAACTGCTATTGGTTCGAGCCTGCAACTGAAAAAGCATTTTCACTCTGGAGAATCCTACCTATGAAAGACACACCACTTAGTCACTACCTTAACCGTGTGCTCTTTGGCTTGCTCAGCAAGCAGTGAATAAAACTGTGTACTAGAACCTGGAGCTTACTAGATGTCATGTAAAGCTTTGACATGAAATATATTGTACTTTATTTTTCAGACTAGAAAAATAAACCAGAAGTAAAATGAATCCACCTGGTAGAAGAGCAGTGGATTATCACCAGCCAACACTTCCCATTTTCAGTTGCCTGTTCAGCAGAACATAAACCCTAGCTGGAAGGAATCCATGCTGGATTCCTGCTACAGTGTGGGGGCTGTTTTTTTGGGGGGTGGGGTGTTTGTTGGGTTTGGTTTTGTTGTTTTTTTTTTTACAGTTATGAAACACCTGTTTCAAAAGAAGCATTAAAGAAAAATGTTATGTTTTTCCAAATAAAAAGGAAATTTTCACCAGATCTACGCGTGACAATATGACTAAGATCAAACTGCATCAGGGACACTCTTCACTCCACTGGTATAAACACACTGCTTGCTCAAACTCAGCCTCTAAGATATTACAATGTGCATAGCTGCAGCAGAGGCACAAGAGAAAATAAAGAGCTTCCTTGGAACACATCCAGAGAGTCCCCATTGTGAGCCTTGAGCTACCCGAGGAGGATTTTAGAACGCTGTAATTAAAGGACATTTGGATTACCAAAACAAACAAACAAACAAAGCAAATTATCAAAAATCTTAGAAATGTCAGAGTGAAACAGGCCCTGGGTGTGAAACCCTGGCTTGGATCATCCCCCTGATGCCCTTTCCACCTCGTTTCTCTATCATTCAGTGCAACAGATTTTGCTTCAAAACCAAATCAGATCAGCACCAGCAGAGGGAAAAAAGCTGGCTGGCTGTGAGACCCTGTCCTGTCTGGAGCAGAAGCCAGAACATGTGTAGGTAAAGAGGCCCTCAGAGCTATGGCTGTTACTGTCCTCCCCCTCCAGCTGGTTTACGAATTCTTCTGTGAGAGCCTGGAAGTTACTGAAGCTGTGCATTTCACAGTCATCCTTCTCCAGCTATTCAATCCACAGCCTTCAAAGGCAAAAGCCATTGAAATTCACCACAGAATATAACGGTGGTTGTGAACTCTGCTGTATAAACCCACTAAGAAATAAAGATATGATATTTCAAATTTCAAGTTCCAGAAAGTGCTGCATTGAATTATTTTTGGCTCTGCTTTTTCTATCGTGTCCTCATTTTATGGAGCACCATCTTGTCTCATACAGGTAGATGTTTGTACACCTTCAGCACAAATAAAACCCTAAAATACATGAGCAATCCTTTTCCAGGAGATGGTTAACTGTTTCTACTGAAGTAGCCACTTACAGAACAGCGTATTCACCAAGCACCCATTGAGCACTATCATCAAAGCTCTAAAAGGTAGGAGACCTGTAGCAAAAACCAGATGACTATGCAATTAAAGACCGAAACCACACAGAGCCAGCTCACACATTTAAATGAGCGCTTGACTTTTCAGCTGTAACGTTATCTCATTTGCCATGGGATTTCACATTTAACTGCATCCTCTCAGTAGTCAATGTTCTGGCACCCAGCGAAGCAAGGCCCCTGGTAACCCAATCCCTGCTCTCCAGATGATTTCCAGGGATCCCTTCCAAGGTGGTTCAAAAACCGGACAAATTGAGGGACCTGATACTGCCTCTCCAATGCATCGCTCTGCTCTGATTTCTTAACACGTTTTAAAAACCCAGACTCGTTTCGAGCCGATAAGGTTTCTTGAGCAGAAAACTGAACTTGTACATCACATCTTCTGTTTGAGCTCTGGGGAAGACACACAATCTCCGGGCAGCACTCTCCAGCTTCAGCCGGCGCTGCCCTTCGGCGTGGATCCGAGACAGCCCGCGGGCAGCGCTGCCGGCGGAGGCCCCCCCCAGGGCCGCGGACCCCGAGCCCGGAGCCCCGGCCGGGCCCAGCGCCTCGGCGGCAGCAGCCACCGCCTCTGCGGGATC
>JANHFX010004864.1:0-12470 GCA_027560015.1 Chloroceryle amazona | reverse complement strand
CTACATAAGAGATAAAGTTCATTTCCAGAACTTATACTGATGTATACTTTTCGATAGGAAACAAGCACCCTAGTTGAAGGGTTACACTTCACGGGGCCAAGAATAATTGAATGTCTTATTACTGAGTGACACACATTGCTATAATTATGAGCAGCAGCAGCAGCGAAAGAACTATTATATCTGCAGAGCGAGAATCAATGTGCACCGTCAATAGTGCTCCAAAGGAGTCGGGGGGAGGGCAGAGGTGTCTACAAGGGGATGATAAAGAACAGGCACTGTCAGTCAGGAGGGGAAGTTGGCTTTAGAAAATGTGAGGCATTCGTGCATTTGTTGTTTGCAGGGGAAAAAATAATTAGAACTTAATGGAAATATTTGCATTTTTTTCTTTATCTTTTTTTTTTTTTTTTTTAAATTCTTATCTCTGTGAGGCACAAACTGCCTCATACTGGAAATCCTAAGTGGTGATTGTAGCTATGTGCTTGTAATGCAAGAAAATCAAATATGTGACTCTTTCATTTAATCTCTCCTCAAAGCTCGTATTAATAATAAAAAAGGTTATTACAGCAGGCAACCATGTTAAAACTGCTCGCTTTTCTGTAAGGCACCCTTACAGTATTTAATGCAGAGACGACTCATCAAATAGAAAACTAGGGAAAATCCTGTAAACCCCTTAACTTTGAATGTCCTTCCACATTTGTATGATCCACGGGCATAATCTTTTAACATCATTTCCCATAATATTTAACTTGGTGTTTTGTATCAAATGCTAATGTCTCCAAAATGTTTTATTAACCCTACTGTAATCCTTATGATTTTCTTTACCCAGACTGTAGATGAGAAAGCTGGAAGTAAGGTAAATTTTTGCCCAGCATCACCAAGCGATTCCCACACTCAGATGCAGATTTAGAAGTCGGGAGTTGTTGGCTACCAGGCCTTTGCTTAGTCTGCTAAATCTGCAGCCTCCCTGCTGAGAAATACATCTCGCGGCACTGAGATTTTACAGGTGTCTAGCAACACTGCAGGATATTTAAGTGCTGTAATTGCCAAGTGGAATAGGTTATTTGTGTCAGCCTTTGTTCTAAATTTTCACTGTTGTCATCAATCAGACCATCTCAGATTTTCTAATTAATATTTCTTCTTTAAAGTTGCACCGGGGGAAGGGAATAAATAAAATCACTTATATGCATGCACTCTATGTGTGTGTGTGTGTGTGTGGGAAACACGGCATTTTTTTTTTAAATTCTCTTTGTGTTTCTGTGAACTTCTAAGATTGCTTCTGTTGCACGTTGTCATGCTGCTCTTCTATTTTGCAGTGCATTGCAGCTCTCTGCCTATTGATTAAGATGCTAATTCAGGGGAGTTAGAAAACTGCCTTGCACTGTTACAGTGCCGTTTCATTTTGTACTCTTGAATATGAAATGCATCTTTCTTATTGTTCTTACCCAAATCATGCCTGTGTGTTTTGCTTTCAAGGCAGGGTGGTAAAGAGAACAGGGACTAACCACAGCTACGACTTAAAATTTCTAGTTTTCTGGTTACTTTTTCTTGGTGTGTGAAGATCGGAAATGTTGTGATGAAACTATAAATGATGTGAGTTGCCACTGACTTCTGGCTTTACTGTGGGGCAGCTGAGTTTTAATCCACATTTTGATGCCTGCAGGATACTTAATGAAGAGGCTTTACTGTATTTTTGGGCATCATTGCTGCACTGTGGCATAAACTGAAAAAAAAATAAAAATCCTGAGCGTGGAAAAATGATTTATTTTGTGATAATATTGTGTAATGATTATGTAGAGATAGTAAGCATGACATGGGAGAATATAGCACCAGCAGCAGGAATGAAGAGGGGCTTCACACTCAAGAGGTTATTTCTTCCCACCACTTCAGGATCCTTTACTCTTTTAAGCCACCGTTTAGTGTTGTAAATGTGCTATGGTCTCTAGTTTAAGAGTCAGAAATGAACTGGATTAGAATATTGAATCAGATCATATTATTATTTAGCTATGTGCCCCAATTTCATAAAGGAGAATGAAATTTCTGTCCTACAAATTCTCATACATATGTACATGTATGTATTTTTTGTTCTATAAGAAGAAAAGCAGTACTTGAGTATTTCTACTAGTTCTTTTAACCAATTTCAGTGCTAAAAGTGTTACCACTGGCATATCTTATCTCAGGACATCTCTTGAAACAGATATTAATGATTAGAAAGATTTAAGATCTGAAATAGAAAGCAGTGAACACATTTATAATGACACTTTCCCGTTTCACGATCCCATAGCATTTTAAGATACAGCTCTATAAATACTACTTTGCTGATTTTGGTCACTGAAACCCATTGCTCATGCAGAAGGAGTCAAAGTCAGACAAACAGATGCATAGGTACAGGAGGAATGTTTCTTAGCCAGTCATTATTGCAGTTGCTGCAGCTAATGCAATCATGTGCATGCTTATGGTGGCATAGAGCTCAGTGTGGGATCACAGCCCAAATATTCACCCTGGTTCTGGGTACATTTGGATCCTACAAGGCATTTTGTGCTGCCAGATGAAGTTAGCTCAGGTGTAGTGAGCACGTTGTTACAAAAGCAATTTTGTGGAGGTCATACCCCATTCCTACATGTCCGAGCTAAAAACATTGTTTAGATGTTAAAATGCCATTATATAAATCTATTTTATGTCATTATTTCCTCCTTTAGTTCCTGTATTTATTTCTGACTGCCCTATATTTCAATGAGCTGATGAGAATGAGAAGTTCTTACAATTAGGCTGAGATATGGAAAGTTGTTTCTTTTTATTAAGAGAAATGGAAAAGTTTGTTACTCGCTTAGAAAGAGAGCAAAAAAATATAAAGGAGTTCTAGAGATGCATAAAAATATACAGTACTATTTTTCAGAATATAAAGCAGATATATATTTTGCTGTAATACAAGAAGCTATTTATTGGGATTGCATGGCAAGAAATGTAAAATTAGTTAAAGTCATATGAAGTTGTATTACATTGTATAATAAGCACGTGGAATTCATTACTACTGAAAATCACTGATACCAAGAGGGCAGTAGGTTGTTTTATTATTGATATTTTTACAAAAGATTAGATTTATTAAATGGAAATACAAACATTGTTTGTATTCGGATTAGACAGAGTTACAAAAGACAACAGGTTTCAGGATGCTACTAAATGTTGATGGAAAAGTAAGCAAGTGTCTTCATGGGTGACTGTGCCCCCACAACCTGTTGGTCAAAATAATTCCTGAAGTATTTAGCACTGACCTTGTCAGAAGTGAGGCAGCAGGACAATGGGCTTCAGCTGGAGCAGTTCTTGTGCTCCTCTGTATTACCACAGTCCAAGTGCATTTGGAGAAAACTATTCAGGGAAAAATATACCATGACCTGAAGTAATTCTTACTGGAGTCTCAGTATATTAAAGGACCATTTTATCCACTGTGGAAATTGGCTGGGTGGAAAATGCTGCATGGCAGGATTTATTTATTTATTTTTTTTTGCAGGTGCATTTGAGAAAAATTTTGCTTTTAGGAAGTGCTGTAGAATCTGAAATATCTGCTGATAGATGAGCCACCAGGTTTTTAATGCTCAGTTTTAAAGACACCTGTGCAGTGAGCTGCGTGAACCTAACCTCCCTATTTATCCATCTTGGAAGGACAAGGGTCTGAGTCAAGCCTGCTGGAATTCAAAGTTAGGGTTTCTGATGTTCTGGTCATCAAAAGTTTTGCTGAGATTAGCATGTCAGCCTTACAGTTTAGCATCGCTTAGAGTATGTGCTGAATTCTATTATGTAGGCTCCTTGGGACATGCAGCATATATGAACCTGTAATTAGTCCTTCTAAAATAAAGCACTGTCCTGTCACCACTAATAAGCTGATTTTAAGGTGTAACAGTGCACAGTATCTGTTGTTATAATAGTTCCACTGACATAATACATACTGGCTTATAAAAAGGAAGGAGGGTTTGTAAAGCCTGCACAGTGCTCTACAGTTTTGACTGATTCCTTCTGATGTTTAAAAATAAGAACTGTGTGAATGCAAATTTATTATTTTCAAAAACATCACCCTCCCCAAAGCCTAGAAAACAGGATGCAGCTGTTGCTTTTTGATGTGAGTCGCAGTCAATTAATGTTAATGATTGGTAAATTTGAATCAGTCTCATGATTTGAATAAAAGATTAGTCTAATTTTTTATTTTCATGTGTACACGGTAGCAATTAAACATTGTTGCTTGTGTAATCCGTTGCTGTACTCCATGACATTAAGTAACTGGATTAGTTGACCTCTGCTACAGCAAATGATAAAATATACGTTCAGCCAAATTACTGCAGAAAGTTGAATTTGAATATTTTACCATCTTTCTCGTTAATTTTAATAATTTATAGCAGATGCACAACTTAGTACTGTACTTTCATACATCTTTATTTTCCTCACCATTGATTGGTTCATGAACAGTTGCTATTTATTATTTATTTTGAAGGCTTTTCTCAGAAACCCCAGGAGATGGATCTTGTATCCATTCCTTAAGGCAAGTAGTAATATCAAATACTGTAATAATAATAAAAAAGCAATAGTATTTTGAGCAAAGCCTAAAAAAAATGGCAAGTTATAGATTGCTTGCTTTTTACTGACTAAATAATGATGATTTTAAAAAACTCTTTAGAACATTGTATTGTAATAATTTTATTTTAGAAAGTGGATTAATAGATGCAGAGAATAAAATCTGAAGAAAGGTCAATGTCAGCACAAATTACTCAGCTGTTGCCTCAGTCTGTTCAGTGGAGCATTTTGGCAGCAGGATCTCAAACCCCATTAATTTATTCACTTCTCTGCAATAAGACAAGCAACCACCTTTCAAATTAACTGGGTTGACAAGGTTTTTCCTACTTCAGATGTTTGTCCACTGGAAACTTGACTTTGATCCTTGAGTTTTTGGAAAGAGTTCTTAGCTGCCTCTGCTCTCAGCTGGATTTTAATAGAGCCTCATGAAACAGCAACATGTCTTGATAAACTCAGTGTGAAGTTATTTTGCAAGCTCTACTAACTTTCTTACCCCCGTTTCTTATCTGATTTTTCTGCGTGGCTTACTCACAATGATTTGCCCAATTTTGGAGTTGAATGTTTGGCTCATTGTTCTCTCATTTCTGGACAATTGCATCCCAGCCTTAATATCGTTCTGTTTCCTTTTAACGTCTTCATTTTTCATGAAAGGAAACAAGCCAGCCAAAACACAAAGAAAGAAACCAACAAAAAAATCAACTTTACATTATGGATGCAACTAAGACTTCCTGTGATGAGTTACTGTAATGACTGACTTACAGCAATAAATTCATCCTTGCTTTAAACTTCAGTTCTGTCAGTATCATTCTTACCTCAGTGCAGGACAAAACTCAACAGTCTCACCAGGTTTTCTGGACTTCTGGGAGTTGTAGGAAAAAAAATATTTAAAAATCAGTGAATTCTGAAGCTTGATACTAATATTACAAAGTTAGCTATCTGTTTTACCAAAAAGCTAAACCATCAACACTATTCTAGTGAAAGTTCTCCCTGTTTACCTCCACCTGCAGTGTTCCTATTTCCTTTTCAAAGGACTGACATTCCCTTCCCCCTTGTCTTCTCATCTCTCCATCTATTTCATCCTTTTCTTCTTTATGTATGAGACAGACTCCATACAGGTATGTGGTTGCTGCTGGTGCTCCTTTTAAGCCAACAAAGTTCTCTTGCCTACTTCCTGGTAGTGATCCCTTTTTTCTTAGCCCAGAGCTATGGTAAGCAGTCAGAAGTGGAAGAATTAGTATCCTTTCTATGCATTGAGAGTCAGAGTAATACGTGGTTTTATACAGCTGCATCTCTACAGCATTGTGGGCAGGTGATAACAGCTCTTCCTTCAAAATCATGGTAGTTCTGTTAAAAAAAAAAAGGGAGTCTGGGTACACAGCTGAACTCAAACATAGAACCCAAGATACTGACCTACTCAGGTACTCCTGGAAACTTTACACAGAATCATAGAATTATTTGGGTTGGCAGGGACCTTTAGAGGTCACGTAGTCAAACACCTTCCACTCAATCAGGTTGCTCAGAGCCCAGTCCAGCCTGACCTTGATTCTTTCAAGTGATGGGGCATCTATCACCTCCCCAAGCAACCTTTACCAGTGTTTCAGCATCCTCATTATAAAAAATTCTTCTGTGTATCTACTCGGAATCTACCCTCTTTTATGTTACAAACATTACCCCTTGTCCTGTTGCAACAGGCGCTGAAAAAGTATGTCCCTGTCTTTCTTATAGGCTCTCTTTAAATACTGAGAGACCTCAATAAGGTCTTCCAGAAGCCTTCTCTTCTGAGTCTTCCAAGCTGAACAGCCCCAATTCTCTCATCCTGTCCTCACAGCAGAGGAGTTCCATCCCTCTCATCATTTTTGTGGCCCTCCTCTGGACCTGCCCCAAAAGGTTCAAGTCTGTCTTGTGCTGAGGGCTCCAGAGATGGACACAGTCCTCCAGGTGAGGTCTTACCAGAGCAAAGTAGAGGAGCAGAATCACCTCCCATGGCCTGATTGATACTCTTCTTTTGATGCAGCCCAGGATATGGTTGGCCATCTGGGCTTTGAGGGCACATTGCTGTCTCATGTCCAGCTTTTTGTCCACTGGTATCCCAAAGTTCTTCTCCCCGGGGCTGCTCTCAATCCCTTCATGCTCCAACTTGTATTGATACTGGGGGTTGCCCCCAAAATCACCATTGAGGGTGGGTGATTTAGTGAAAGCAGATGCAAGTAATAAGGCTGAGGATACTCATTACCTTCTTTACTTAGTCTTCCCTGCCCAGGTCTCTCGGTCTAGTGTCACTGGAACGGGCTTAGAGGAAATACCAGTAGTACAAAAGGATTGAGTCAGAAAGGTGGATTGTGCTCTAAGTAGAGGATCATTCCAAGTGGAGAACTGCAGGGGATTATACTGGGACATGACCTTTTTAATATCAACAATCTGAAGGAGGAGATGGTGGAGTGCACACTCACAATCTTGCAGATGTTGCCAAACTGAGGCGCTGCAGTCTGCGTGTGCGAGGGCAGGGCTGCTATTCAGAGGGACCTAGACAGGCTTAAGGAACAGGCTGATAGGGACTTCATAAAATTCAGCAAGGACCAATGCAAAGTCCTACTCCTGGGATGGCTGGATCCCCTGAACTAATACAGTTTGGGGACAGAATGGTTGGGCAGATGTTCTGCTGATGAGGACTTGGGGAGTTCTGCCTAACGCTAGACTAAACACAAGTCTGCCCCTAGAGCAGGGTCAGCAGAATACCACCTCTGAGCTTTTCCCATGCTTTTTGACACAGTGTTTTGCAGTCCTCAAGGCTCAAACCATGTCCTGTGAATTCTTAATACGGCTGCGGGACTTTGCACTGGTGTGGCTGTGTTGTGCTCACGCACAGCCTTTTGCTGTCTTGCCCGTGGGGATGGCTGACCGTGGTGACTGGATTGCAGTGAGCAGCTGTTTTAAACCCCATTGCTTGAATATATTGGAGGTCTCAACATGGGTGAACAAATGGGGAATGTAGAATTGGCTAGTAGCTTATAGTGATTTAATTGATATGTTTTTCATGCAAATAATTGAACTAAAAATAATCAATATCCAGTTGCTGTCAGCCCTGTATTTAGCTAATTTGCATCTGTGCTGGGTGGATAAGCATCTATTTGTAGGTTGTGCTTGATATTCTCTGACTATGAAATTGCAGCAGTAGGTTGTGAAACGTGTATGAAATCAAAATTTTGAATGCATAGAGGGCATAAAAATATAGATAGATGTGGAGGCTTTGCTATGCAGGACTATGATGTGCATTTCTAAATAGGTGGAAAAGCTCATCAGACCTTGCAAGGACTAGAAAAAAAAAGAGAAGAATCCTTAAATGGCTTTAAAATCTAAGCAAATCTTTCTTCCTTCTTTTCCCACTGGTGGATTTCCCCTTACCCTAGGCTAAGAGCCATTTAAAAGGAAGAGCTTCACATTCTTACTTTTAAGTTTGGCACCATTTTTATCATGTTTACATGTTATTTAATTCTATTCTTTGCAGGACCGGTGTGGGCATGATGAATTCTGAGAAGGAAAAACCTGAAAGGCTTCAGGGAAAGGGGGTGGGCCAGGTGTCCAGGAATAGTTTTTATCTTTTTTTTCCCTGCAAATGGAATCCTTGTGCTAGCTGTGAGAATCAGATTTGGTTCAGCTTTTTGTTAATTTGAATGAA
Source organism: Chloroceryle amazona (assembly GCA_027560015.1). Taxonomy (NCBI): domain Eukaryota; kingdom Metazoa; phylum Chordata; class Aves; order Coraciiformes; family Cerylidae; genus Chloroceryle; species Chloroceryle amazona. The sequence continues at coordinate 4,234 of JANHFX010004864.1, read as the reverse complement.
ATCTGGTTTATGAAAATGGAGCATTTGTCATTGGTGTTGTCTTTCCTGTTCTGTTCCCTTGCTGCGTTTTGATTTAGTGTAACAAGATCCCACCAGGGAAAGACAAATGGAAAGAAACTTTGGTTCTTCAGCTGGGCACTGGAGTTTCTTTGAGACGTATAATTCATCTATACACCTCAGTTTTAGTTTTATATTTATCAGTAAAAGTAAATAAAATAACAATGGGTACCAAGTGGGATAGCAGTGAACTTTGTTTTGTGAATGAATAATAGATCTCCTAATAAGATGTATGTGAAAGACGAGGTCATGATTGATACTCCTTTCACTGTAATGTTTTTGTGCATGCTGTCTATAATGCATTATTAACTGCTTTCATTGGTGGTGGGTTTTTTTTTTTCTTGTTTTTTTTTTTAAATCAATTAAATTCTATACTTCTTCCTTCAGTCATTATTCTGTAACAGATGAACAGACATCTACATCTCCTGATTGTCACTAGGATATTTACCTAAGCAATCCAGAGCTTTTATGTAATATTAGGAAAAATATATTAATTATATTTATACCCACTTGTATTCATCATGGAAAATAAATATTCGTTCTTCAAAACATGGAAGGATAAGGCTGCCCATAGTTTGGTAAAGGCTGTGGTGTGTTGCCTACTGTAACTGTCAGGGATTGCGGTCAGATTGATTAGTCTGGTACTCTGTAAGGGGATGAAAAATTATTCTACAATCAACACAGTACTGTTTCCATCAGAAGTTGTAATGTCCTTTATTTGTATTGAATTTCATTTGGGGTTTACATGCAACTTGTAGTCAAAGCTAGGAAAAGAAACTGAAATACTTCATTGGAGAATAAAAGAAAAAAGTGTCTAATTTTATTCTCATTAAAAGCATTCAGTTAAACTCCTAAATGTGACTAGAACAAATGTTTTGAGATATAAAACTATGTTTCATATAGATATTCTAGGAAAACAAACTTTAATGTTGTGTGCTTTTTCTTACAGGAAATTAAAATGCATGACTGACAGTGAAACTGTTGCACCTGACTGGCCTTACTACAAAACCATTGATAGGATCTTATCCAAAGTGACAGACCACAGTGATGTGAAAATGCATGAAAATCAGCAACCAGGTCCTTCTACATCACAGACAGAGGCCTCGCAGTCTCCATCAGCAAAGTCTACACCTCTGTACTTGCCGTATAACCAGTTTACATATGAAGGAAGGGAAGAGTGCTTTGAAGATGAACATTCAGAGAGCTCGTCAAGCTTACTTTCTTACAAGCTGAGGTAGCATCTATTTTCCACCCTTTTTGTATTTCATAGAATGAACCAGATCTGCTATGTAAGGGGGACACCTACCACATTTTTCTCTAACAGCTGTTCTTCTGTAAATCACAAATGAGTTCTGTTCCCCAGTCTCAGCCACTCTGCTGAAATAGGGCATTTTCTTTATTCCTTTATGAAAGACGGGAAGGGAGTAGGAGGATTGGGCAAAAAGTCGTATAGTATTGCCAAAACTCAGCCTGCATGTCACTGCTCACGTGAGGTAGAGTGTTTATAATAGGAGTATAGCCATGTGCAAGAGAGTTCTGCAGTGCAGTCAGAGCTGTAACATATTGCTTAGATGATTTTTTGGCTTGCTTTAGGTTTGCTTTTGTTATGAGTACGAAGTTTCTCTGGATTCAGCTATTATTAAAATGGTGAAAAGATGCAAACTAAATATTTCTGTGGACACTGAAATGGTCCTCATGCAATTTGAAAACACACTGCAATATTTTAAATACAATTGAGAATGTCACTTTTGCAAAGTAAATGCTAGTTTGAGAATGCAAACATGTTTCCTTTTTTGATAAGATTGGATGTCTTTGGAAGGCAGTGTTTTACCAAAAGGCAGAATTGGACACTTGATACAAATTTTAGACTTTACTGGTCTCATTTTTCATCTAGAGTGGTGTGAAGTAAGAGTCGATTACAGTTTTCTGGCAGGAAAAAAACTTGATCCTAGAGATTCTTATCATGAGTCTGTGAGGCTTTAACTATAACAGTAAATTTATCTGTCATTCATGCAACCAAGAAGATGTTGAGCTGGAGGAAGAACCAACTTAACAAGTTAGGATTATTGTTTCCAGGCCTAGTCTTGGATGAAGAAAACTAGGATCAGAGAATCATAGAATGATAGAAGTTGGAAGGGACCTCTAGAGATCATTGAGTCCAACCCCCCTGCCAGTGAAGGAACACCCAGGGCAGGTCCCACAGGAACAATTCAGGCAAGTTTTGAAAGTCTTGAGAGGAGGAGGCTCCACAACCTCTCTGGGCAGCCTGGTCCAGTGCTCTGCCACCTTCACAAGGAAGTTTTCCCTCATGTTGAGGTGGAACTTCCTGTGTTCCAACTTGTGACCGTTGCTCCTTGTCCTATCATATGAGGCACAGCTGAAAAGAGACTGGCCCCTTCTACTTGACCCCCACCCTTGAGATATTTGTAAACATTCATAAAATCCCCTCTCAGGCCGCTCTCCTTCAGGCTAAACAGACCCGGGTCTCTCAGCCTTTCCTCATAAGAGAGATATTCCAGTCCCTTCATCATTTTTGTAGCTCTCCATTGGACATTCTTTAGTATTTCCCTGTCCCTCTTGAACTGGGGAGACCAGTACTGAACACAATACTCCAGATGTGGTCTCACTAGGGCAGAGTAGAGGGGGAGGAGAACCTCCCTTGACCTGCTGGACACACTTTTTATGCACCTCAGGATACCACTGGCCTTCTTGGCCACAAGGGCACATTGCTGTCCCAGGATTGTCCACCAGGATGCCAAGGTCCCTCTTCACGGAGCTGCTTTCCAGCAGGTCTACCCCTAACCTGTATTGGTATGTGGTGGTGATCCTCCCCAGGTGTAGGACTCTACACTTATTCATGTTGAATTTCATTAGGTTTGCCTTTGTCCAGATCTTGCTGGATGGCAGCACAGCCTTCTGGTGTATCAGCCACTCCTCACAGTTTTGTATCATCAGCAAACTTGCTGAGGGTACACTTTGTCCCTTCATTCAGGTCATTGATGAAGTTGAATAAGACCTGACTCAATAGTGACCCCTGGGGAACACTGCTAGTTACAGGTTGCCAATTGGACTCTGTGCCACTGATCACAACCCTCTGAGTTCTTTTTTTTAGCCACTTCTAAACCCATCTCACCATCCACTCTTCTAATCCATGCTTCCTGAGCTTACCCAAGAGGATGTTATGGTAGACAGTGTCAAAAGCCTTGCAGAAGTCAAGGTAGACAACATCCACTACTCTCCCTGAATCTACCCATTCAGTTACACCATCATAGAAGACTATCAGGTTAGTCAAATATGACTTCCCTTTAGTAAATCCATGCTGGCTGCTTTTGACAACCTTCTTTTCTTCCATGCACTTAGAGATGGTCTCTAGAATGAGCTGCTCCATCCCCCTTCCAGGGACAGAGGTGAAGCTGACTAGTCCGTAATTTTCAGGGTCTTCCTTCTTGCCCTTTTTGAAGACTGGAGTGGCATTAGTTTTCCTCCAGTCCTCTGGAACTTCTCCTGTTTTCCATGATCTTTCAAAAGTGATGGAGAGGGATAGAGCAAGTACATCAGCCAGCTCCCTCAGCACACATGGTTGCAGTCCATCGGGCTCATGGATTTGTGTGTTTTCAGTTTACCAAAGTGTTTTCTTACCCAGTCCTCATTGACCAGTGGAGACTTCTTCCCTCCAGACTTTCTCACTTACTTCCATGGTCTGGGATTCCTGAGGGCTGGTCTTAGCAGTGAAGACTGAAGCAAAGAAGGCATTCAGTAGCTCCACCTCTGCATCCTTGGTCACCAGGGCTCCCACCTCATTCAGCAGTGGGCCCACATTTTCCCTATTCTTCCTTTTACCACTGATGTGTTTGAAAAAGACCACCTTGTTCTCTTTTTACCTCCTTTGCCCGAGTTAATTCCAAGAGGGCCTTGGCCTTCCTTGTTGCATCCCTACCTACCCTGACAATGTTCCTATATTTCTCCCAAGAGACCCCTCCCTTTTTCTACATACTGCGAACTTCTTTCTTCCACGAGTTTTTTCTGGCATCTCCTTACTCATCCATGCAGGTCTCCTGCCTGGCATATCGGAGTCACAACTGTAATCCTTTTTCTTCTTGCGGCTGTGGTCCGAGTTCCCCCATGAACCCCCCGGGTGGAGACCAGGCCCGGGCTCTTCCCGGGGGGGTGACAAAAT
>JANHFX010004863.1:91021-105028 GCA_027560015.1 Chloroceryle amazona | reverse complement strand
GGTCAAGGCCAGCTGAAAACTTTTGATTTCTAATTAAAATGTGTTTCCTTTGTCAGCTGAACTGCTTTACCTTTTGGGTTACTTGCTTCAGAATTTTTATTTATTAAACTCTGGCATTCAGTATTAGCCCTAGAGACTAACACTTGCCATAGTGGCAAATTTATTAGGACTCCCCTAGGTATTGAATAGGCTGAGGTTTTTTTATTATATGAACACAGCTTCTTTACACCCACACTGTACAAGACCCGATGTGTTAAATAAGATCCAAAGCCTGTTAAATGAAGAAGTTCTTCTCTCCAAAGAAGACTCCCCAGGAACCTAAACTCTGCCTGTTATATCACAGCTGGTTCACCCTTGCTACATCATGCTGGCTGAAGCTATTAGGTTTTGGCAGATGCTTGAGAACCAAGATGCTGATATTATCACCAGTCCTTGGCACAACAAGGGATAGGTGCATCCCTGGGATTTGTTCATTTTTATTAGAAATATTTCTGTAGCAGTGTGCAAGAAATTGGCTGCTGACAAGGAAGGAAGATACACAGAAGAAAAGAGCTGATCCTATTTCTCCTCTGAACCATTACTTGTATTTAGAGCTAAATCTAACTGGGACTGAGCCAGTTTCTCCAGGGAGAATTTTGCAATTCTAATGACCGTCCAACAAGGGTCAAAAGGAAAGTTTCAAAATCCCACTCAGAAAGCCAAATACCTGAATATTTCTCCTGTGGGGCTGAACCTGGGAGTAATCCAGATCAATTTTGCTCAGGACTAGTTGCACATTTTATTCCTACTTTCACTAGGAGGCTGTAGGATGGAGCTCACAATCTGGGTGCAAGTTGGAAGGAAAGGAAGGAGAAGGGTTTCTTACTGCTTTCTTGCTAGGGATTTCTTTGCACTATGCCCAGCCATCCTTAAGCCTTATGTAACTCTCATGTTTTTTTCAGTGTAGACATAGCAAAGGGAGGTATTTCTTGCTAAGGGGTCACTTTTTTAAGTAACTGAACCAGCCTCCATAGCGTGGGAAGCTTGCTGTCCCCTCAGTGGGGGCTCAGGGGGACCACTCAGAGCTCCCATGTCACCCTGCTGCTCAATGCCACACTGCTTTTGCTGCTTCACGTCATCACTAGAGGTGAGGAGTAGTACAGCTTAAGATACATGTGATACTCTGTGCCCCACACAAAAGAATCACGAGATCTGGACTGAAATTTTCTTAAAGGTCCTGTAGTTTTGATTCGATTTGTTTGGTTAAAATATCATAGATTTGCTGCTCTGTACAAATATCAAGTGTCTAGAGAGCTGCCATGGCTAGGAAAGCTCTTGTTGATGGGAAACTCTGGAAATCTTCCAATTTCTACCCAGTTCAGATCAAAACTAACTTTTAAAACAGTAATTCAGTGCATTAAGAGCTATGCCTTTACTCCAGACTGATCAATTAGATACATATTAAAATTACTTTAGTGACACTGGCATTTTGCTGGTCTGCAATACACCATTTACTAGACATTGTGAAAAAAGGAAAAGAATGAAAAAATGAGACTCATTGTTATTAAATAGACTTTAGAATTACAGTAATGAGCCAGGAAAGGAGGAGCCAAGGTATCGGAGACACCTTGTTCCTACCTTCACTGCATGGGCAGCTGATTCAGCCTTGATTTCATAGTCTCTGGGACTTACATGTGCCCAACAAAAATATCTCTTGCATGTCAGGGTGGGTATATCAGGGCCACAGTTTAACAAGACCTGTGGGAAATCAAACTTTAGCACCTATCCCAAAAGGGACTTGTGTTAGACAGATGTTACTTTTGTGAACAATAATACCTTTCAAGCACATTGCTCTTCCTTCACCCTCTCCCTCTGTCTGGGACCTTTTCTCTTCCTGAGCTCAGCTCTTCACGTTTCTATCAGCAGGAGTGATCATTTTGGGCTCACTACAGACAGATCAGGAAGTCCCTGTGAAGTGCTTCTGCTGGCAGAGACAGCAATAAGCAGCGAGGGGCAGAAAAGTCTTCAAGCAGCCCAGCATGGTACAGAAGATGATGTCTGCTCTGTGCTGTGTTAGTTAACAGTGTATAAACAGCGATGTGAGCATTAATTTAGGGGAATTAGGAATGATTGAAGGTTTAGTTTTATTCAGGATGGATTTAGGATTAGCTGGAATAAAATGTTCATGTTGGGATCTGCGTGGTTTTATTTATGGTCTGAGCATCACAGACTTCCTCCTTCTCAGCCCTGTCAGGCACATGCAACCTTGGCTGACAATGCTGTTCCAGCAGAAGCCTATAGTAGAGAAGCAGTCACATTATAAAACCTTTGTTTCATCCCTTGGGTCAGATTTATTTACAGGGTGGTCTTACTGCTATGGTACATAACTCAGTTTTACTGAGAAAGCTGTGGCCCCTGAAGGGGTGCCTCAAGCGCAGTGTGAATATACCATTGCTCTTACATTAATGCCACTCTCACAGCATGAATATGGCTGGAAGCTTTTCAAGGGCCAGGCTGTTATTTGGGTTTCTCAGCCAAGAAGTGTAAAAACTGACAACTGTAAACCATGCGGCTAGTGACCTACTGAGCATGATCGGATAACCTCTCTTAGTATACTCCAGGGATGCAGATATTGCACACCATTAAACATGTCTTGGAAGGGTATAAAACAACCAGGTTCCTCTCTCACTTTAAAACACAGTAAGTTAGCAATGGGAATAGCTCCCTCCCCCTGCCCCTGTTAATAACAAGACCATCATCACAGAGCTGGTTTTACGGCAGCTGTACCCAGAGATATCCAGCACAAGAGGGAGCTCAGTAGTGGCTCACTGGTGGCAGTGGGCTCTGAGAGCACCTGCTTATGACTGGACCAGGAACTGTTTTCCCCTCACAGAGTCATTTCAGCAATGGTGACATCTCTTCCTTATTCCAAACTGGACAAAAATTACCAAATGCCCAAGAACCAAACATTGAAAACAAACAATCAAATGAGCCCAAACAACATTCAACCCATCAAACCATGAAATAATAAACTAACCTGGGCTATTGGAAATATTCTGAGATATTTGAAAACTTTTGCTTTCTTTTTAACTTATTACTTTTTTTTAAAAGGATTTATTTCTTTAAAAGTTGTTTCAATCCAAGAGAAAAGGTCTAGTTTACTTATACATGTAAGCAAATGAGCACTTCTCAGTAATTTTTCAGCAAATTTCCCAGCTCATACTACCCTAAATGTGTTTTTTTTAACCAGCAGTTTTAGTGTTGTCAGAGCAGGCTTTTTAATTTTTTATTTTTTAGTTCCAGTGGAGAAGCGGTTTTATTGGAAAATTCCTGCTAAGGTGCAGTCATGTGATTTGCCTGTGGAAGGTTTTTGGTCAAGTATTCTAGCTGGTATTTGATCCTGCTTAGTTTATGTTAGGGCTCATCTGGTTGCTAAGGTAAGAAGTTTACTGTCAGTAAGATCACTGCTAGGGCCAGTTATGCTGCTGAGTTGGACTGTTGGGGCTGATCTTATTGCCAGGAGAAGTGTTTGTTGTCTCAGGCTGGTAATGCAGTGGTTTCACAGATGGGGAGTATTAAGCAAAAGGCCTTCTCCATCTCCCTTTACAGTCCCATCTGTCCCAGTCTGGGCAACTGCTCAGGACTCCCCAGCTGCACCATCAACTGCAAGAGGAGTCTGTGAGCAGGACCACTTGCTCCATCAGCAGGAGAGATTGAGGTATGGGGACATCCCAGGTACACCCCTAGTCCTGGCAAGAATACGGAAAGAGGTTAACATTCATCTTCTCAGGGTAGTGGAACATGGGAAAGACAGGGGAGAATGGACCTCCCTTGGGGCACATCCTGAAAGTAACACAACACATGGACCAACAGGTGGAAGATGCAAAGGGCAGCTTAAGGTCTCTGTTTAGCTCATGGCCAGACACTTTGGTAGAACACAAATACTACAGGTATAATTATATGTAGACATATAGACATACCTGATATACCTCTATACAGGCATACATGCCCGTATGGATGCATTATCAATAATAACACTGTCTCATATGACATTCTCCTTTCATTTCCTTCTGACTTTCACTTGTGGAAAGTTCACAAAGCCACAGCCAGTTTTGGCATGGAATAATTCTGAAATGTTTTCATCTGCATTCCTTGAGAAGGGATGCAGTCTCAGGAGACCTGATCCAGGCAGTCAGCACTTGCCAGCAGAAACCAGTTCTGCCAACAGACTTCCAGCAATCTCAGTGCGATCAAAGAAAGGGTCTCTCTTGGGCCAGTTCCCATTTGCATCCTCTGTAGCTTATCAGCACTGGAATAGAAGGAAGGATCACTGTTTATCTCTGTGTCCGTCTGCCGTCTGTGGCCTGTCAATGTAAGGAAGATCCTAAAGAAGGTCATCCTGAAGCTCACCTGAAATGCCTCATGTTGTTGGTGACAACTAGCATTTTTGGCATAGCAATAAGCAGGGGATCCATTTTTGCATGCTCTGAATGCTGCCATTCCTTATGTCAGTTTTAAGCAACTGGAGGGGCAGTTGTGCAAAGATGAGCCTCTGACACTGAATGCCAGAGGGTAGGAGTGTGAACACAATGAAGAGCTTCAGGACAAGGTAGTCCAAGACAGCTTAGGGAAGAATTAACCTGTCAGGCAGCTTGAGCTTGACAGGCCCTGTTTTTTCAAAGCATATCTCCAGCTTAGAACATTTTTTTTCTTTTTCAAAGCATTATAGAATCATTAAGGTTGGAAATGACCCTAAAGATCATCAAGTCCAACCACCTACTAAACCTTATCATGACCACTAAACTATCTCCTGAAGTACCACATCTTTTTGTGTTCAACTTCTATTGCTAGAAGGATTTCAAAGATTGGCCCTGCTTATGACAGTCTTCCCCTCTCCTTCTTGTGAAGTACCCCAGGTCTTGATTTATTTGATAGGGACTTTGCCATGGGAAAGTGAACTGCAAGCTGCTTCCCCAAAAGCTTGACTTAAAACTGCTTTAATAAAAACACAGAGCTTTATGCAATTGGGACATAAATGTTTTCTCTTCTGCACTATTGAAATACTGCTTTCTAAGTATGCTCAACAGCATATTAGAAACAAATTTCTGATTGGCCATAGACTACCAAAAAACTAGCTACCTAATGTAAAAAATCAACACCACAGAAACTTTGATAATATCAAAAAGAAGCAAGGAAAGACCACAGGTCTTATTCAGTCATTCCTTACACATTTAAACCACATAATTACAATATTATTTTTAATATCAGGGGACAGTGGTGATTGCAAGATCATCTTAGGTCCAGAATAATAATCCCAAGGACAAAATAATCATTGACCTGTTATAATAAGCATTTCACAAAAAAAACCCAAACCCAAACCCAAAAAAACCACATTGAAGCTCAGTTTACTCAAGTGTTCCATGTTCTTTCTATCTCCTATAAGGCTCTGAAGCAGAGTTTAATAAAAATGACTGCTGTACAGTGGTTGCTCCAAATGACACATTTGCATGCAGTCACTAGAGCCATGTAACTCATCGTGTACAACATCACCAGTTTCTGATGCTGCTTTTCAGTGAGACAGAGGATCATATTTGTAGTTCTTCATTTACTCAGAAAGAAAAAAGAGTATATCCCCCAAATACAGATATGCAAAACTATCAGTGTATTTCTGGTAAAAACATAACTAGCCAACTTTTCTTTTATGCTCTGTTATGTTCAAAAGACAGTAATGCTTTCACTGTCAGCAAGGACTGCTAGGCTAGTCAGGGATCAAAGCAGAGCAGGTCTAAATAAAACTGCCAGTCTGGACAAGGACTGATCCAAAATCACTTTGAGAAGAGTCTCCACTGTGTTTCATAGTGCAACAGACAATAAAAGACACTGAGGATAAATGTTAAACCATCACTGACAAGACTTTGGAGACTACATACAACAGGACTCATTAGTAATGAAAAAGACAAATGACACCAAGTTACACACCTGGTAACTTCCCCCAGCATGGATGCAGCGCAGGGAATGCAAGAAGGTGGCAAGAAGGTAATCCTCTTCCAGTGCTGCTGGACTTGGTGCTGGCACCACCTCCCCAGGATCCTCTGGACAGACTTCTGTCCTTGCACAGCAGGGAGAGGTAGGAATGACTGCAGGAGTCCTGGGCCAAAGGTGCTTCTGCCCAGCCACCTGCTCCCTCTTTCTATGAGAGAATGAAAGGGGGATGAAGCCCTGCATCCAGTCATCTCCTAAATCTTTTCATTGTGTACCACACACATACATACACAGACACACACTTCCATGTTGCTGACTTTTTCTGCTGGCATAATTGGAGATAAAATTCCAATGAGACATAATAGCAATAAAAATGATGGCTAGAAGTCATTCCATTATTGTAAAACAAGTCCCTTTTATTTTGTTTATTAATTAATAAATAATTACTTGTTCGCAAATACAATTGCATCGAAGGAAGATGTGCCGATGACACACATTTTATTGGACAGATGACTTAAGAAGGCACTGAACACCCAAGGAGGAATTGATAAAAATCCAGGCATTTAGGCCATTTCAATTAAACTGCACTCTCTAAAACAAATACAGCATTTTGCATGAAGAAGTTCAAGCTCTTGGGACAGAGTCATGGCTATGGGACCGCATTCCAAGTCTGCTGTGTGACAACTGGACTGGAAGGCATTGCAGTTGCCCCAGAAGGAGAAAGAGGCTCAAAGGGAGACGGTTCTGCCCCTAGAGCCAAAGAGTAGGTAAGCCAGATTTGGCCTCAGTCACATCTGCCAAGGAAGAGCCACCACTGTAAACAAGCCTCAGGGCACCAAGAAATATGACATGCAAAAATGGCCTTGTGCAGGAGAAGGGAGTGGTGAAAGCAATGCTATTCTGTTCCCTTCACCCTGCTGTGCTCTTTAGTCCTAACCACTGTCTGCTGGCAAGGCAGAACTCAGCTTAGTTTGCCTCAACGCCTCTTTAACCTATGATTTAATGCCACTGTCTTTTGCATCACAAAACAGTGCTTTCTTACAACTGCTTTCATGCCTATTGCACAACTCCCATAGCCCCCTCAACACAGAAAGAGGTCAATTCATAGCTGCCATTTTGCCTAGTAAGCACCTACAACAGCAGCAATGGAAAAAAAAAAACCCTAACAAACACAAACAGAAAAGGGCAAGGAAAGAAAAAATATTTGTTATTGTAAAAGATGTAATTTGTCTTCTTTTTAATGGACAAACATTTTGTGTACACCATCATGAGCATTACTGCTGTCATATACTGCTACGCAAATGGCAGTCTTATATATATTTTATATATATAGCATTTATATATATAGGGTTCTTTATGTTCATGCATATGTGTGTTTGTACACATACACTCCAAAGGCCTAGCAAGAAGTTGGCCAACAGTGTGATCTAGACCAGAGACAGGTTTACTGATGGGCTCATACTCAAATGTAGTCAACATGAGGCTGGGATCTGGAGTAACATGGTTATAAATCATTCACTCCCTGTGGCAAAGTGCTCAAGGGAAAGCTCTGGATACATGATGAGAAGCAATTTCATATTTCTTCTCAAAACTCCCCGGTTCTGTCTGTTTCATTTAACTACAAATTCTGTAGGTCAAAACCCCCTCTGGGATATGTGCATGTCTAGAGACACAGTCCACTGTGAATGTAGTTCCCTTAAGCTAGAAGAAAAGAGTAGCAAAAAAGAAAAAGTCCTACTTGAAATGTATTTGGTATCCAAGTTAGGACTGAATCCTTCTCAGATCCCCACGGTTGTTTACCTTCACAGCAGTCAAAAATACAGGACTCTGATTTTCTCGCATAGCTAGAATTAGTGTATTAGAGGATATGATTCTCCAGAGTAGGAGTTTAAGAAGGCTCTTGTAAAAAGGGTGCAGAAGAAGTGTGCACATCTACAAAACAAATGTCAGTTAACCAAGCAAAAGGTACAGATTTTATTTTTTTTTTTAAAGCAGTTGTATAATTTGCTTATCAAGTTACCTTTTATTTTGTATCTGTGCCCACATACTTTGTATCCACAGTCTCCTCTTGGAAAACAAGCTTTTATCCTGTCCTCTGAGAGCCTGCCTACTTCTTGACTTGTGGCTGTTAAAAGCATTTAAATTTGGAATACCAAGCAAACAAAACAAACCAGCTTGTGCTGATCGGTTCTGTGTAAATGCATTGTGGAAAACTTTAATAGATATGTTTATCTATATTTTAACATGTAGATGACATTCTGCTTTAAACTGGAGAGACGTTATGCTGTATACAGTGACAGTAACCGAGACGTGCAACATGGATGGCATCATGTGAGTTTAGCAAAATATTTGTGAGCAAAAAAATTAATGATATTCATAATAGGAGCCATTTCTCTTAATTTAACAACCTGAAAATTCATCCTTGTTCCTGAAACACTCTTTCAGATTCTTTTAATTTCTTTCAAAATGAGACTTTCCCATGGGAGACTGCACATTCTGAGATCCAAGCCAATGTTTGTTTCAAAATTTCAATGTTTGCAGAATAGAATCATAGGATAATTCAGGCTGCAAAAGATTTCAGCAGGTCTCTGGATACACTTCCTCCTCAAGGAGGGTCAGCTCTGAGGCCAGCCCAGTTTGATCAGGGCTTTATCCCATCAGCTGTTGCAAGGGTGGAGACTGAACAATAAATATTTATTAATTATGGTCATTTGTTTGAATGTGCTCAAAATGCAAAACAGACCAGTACAAGCATCTCCATTTCCACTCCACATTGTTGCTGCAAGAGTCTCTGCCAAAGCACAAAATTGACAAATCTAACACAACCCTGCCTAACAGGTGAAATGAACCATAGAAAATCATTAAAGGCCAAATCCAGCCCTCACTGAAATCAACAAAGAGATGCTCTTAGTGTTTGTCTCGCCTCTCTAAGGGAAATGATTTGGCAAATGGAAGAGTATGATGGGATCAAGGCAGGTTCTGAATGCATGTCTCTTTTCAAGAATGGAGGAAGGCTGGGAGCTGAGTTCAGGTTAAGGAAGGATTAAAATCACCAAGTGTTTGTCTGTGTCCCAAGAGCAGCCTCAGTCATGGGAAATTAAAAAATTACTGAAGAAAACCTGTATCTTGTAACACTGGGAGACTGGAGCAGCGCCTGTGTCCCATCTCCATGTTGTGTTTATGAACAAAGGCCCTGATTCTTCCCATTCTTATTAGGAAGTCAAGCATCACTTCACTGAAAACAATTCTGTAAAAATAGCCTAAGATGTGAATTGGGCTGCAAGTCATTGGTATAATTCTTCCTTGGAGCTCCTGCACTTCACTTTTATTGGGAAAAACAGTATGAAAATGAGACAGAGAAAAAGTAAACCAATAATCCAAATATAGATATTTATAAGCAGGTACATTACTGTCAAATTTTTCATCTTTTCAACAAGGTTGTCTCATTATCTATGATGATAAAAAAAGAGCTTAAGTAAGGATGAGTGATACTTTGATACGGATCTTTCAAAGAAAAGTGAAAGAAGCATTTTTCTAGAGAATAGTAATTTGGATGTTTTTGTTTTGTTTTTTTAAAATCACAAAATTCACATGACCAAAATTAGTATGTTTTCCAGGTTTTACAAGTTGGAGCTGTATTTCAGTGGGAGCCTGAAAACAAGATAAAAAGCATTTAAATTACCACAACCAAAGATCTCACCCTAACAAAAAAATAAGTGCTGTTATGGGATTTCATTCAACCTTTCTCCTTACCAAAATATTTCAGGCCAAGTATCCATTTAAGGTGAAGTTTTAAGCTGCATTATAAATGACTTCTGACTCAAGGGAAACTTACTTGGAGATCATCTAGTAGTATAAAGAATTCAGCAGCTTGTTAGCTGGCACTGAAAAAAGTGTATGAGAAGTCTAGAGCAGCTGCAACTGTATTCTAGTTGTTCAGAGGTTTTTTTGACATGGCCATTGTATTGTGTATCCTGTATACAATCTTCTTGTCAATAACAACTGGTCGATCAATGTGTGCAAAAAAAAGAATCTTGGGTTTATGGCATATTTGTAGCCATATGCTCTTTACCTGTCAATACAGTTCAAAGACAGTGAATGAGGAAAGTTCATTAGATGTGACATCTGTCCCAGGTCTCATAGAATGGACAGGATGGTTTCACAAGGTTTTACTTTGTGTCATATATCATGCAACACCTCTGGGCAAAAGGGCACTTGCTTTGGCAATCCCAGCCACCATAATGGCAAAGCAGCAGTAGTAGCAAGCAGTGGCTTCATACTGTCATATTTATTTGTTTAGCTGGCATTGCCCCTTCATTTCACTGATAATTTGGTGTTCACTCAATTTCAGTCTTCTTCAGAGTGATCATCACCTCAGCTCTTTCAATGTGGTCAGCTTTCATTTCCCTTCCCACCCAAACCACAATGAAATTCAGTCATAAAATGTTGTTTAAACATCAAATCTGCATGTGCTTTTGTGTGCATGTGTCTGTCCAAAAGGTTCTTAAAAACAGCTGGCATACTTTGTTACTTCAGTTTTCAAGATACTCCTTCAGCAGCAAAATCATCTAAGTCAGTGAGGGACACTATGTCAGCATTTGGAGTTGGGCTCATGTTCTTTCCTAAGCAAACTTGAGTTTCTTCAGCATCTTGCCTAGAGGAGTAAGAGGGTGGTTCAATGTAGGGCTGAGTATCCACAGCTTCAGTGTATCTGTAGTCCTGCTGGCCATCTTCAAGTAGTTCATCTGGTTCTCCTGGTACAGCTGGCATTAACCAGGTAGATTCAGAGAGTTGAGGTGACTTCAGCAATGCTACAGATGAAGCTGGTAAAGGCAGCACTCTAGGGTAGGAGGCATAGGGAGAATTTATAATTTCTGAAGAGGGGGTCCGGTAAACCTTTTCTTCTGAGGAAGGGACTGAGACTTGAACATATTTGCCAGTTTCTGGATCATAAAATGTCTTTAAATTAACTTCAGCTGGTAAATCAACTACATAGTATTGTCCAGAGTCAGGGTCTTGGAGGAGTTTACGCTGGGTTGAAGAGGGTGAAGGGCTTACTGCTGATGCACCACTGGGTCTTCCTGTACTGGTTTCTGTGGGAGTAAAAGTGGAGTGAGGGGCAGGATGGAGAGGAGAATATCCCAGGGGTAAGGGAGATGTCAATGTCTGCCCAGAATGAGAAAGCTTTCTACCTAGGGCATCTGCATGCTCAATTTGATGTTTTTTCTGCTGTTCTTGTGTTTTCATTCTCCTGCTTGCCAGCTTTTTGGCCCGACGCAGAGCTTTTTCTGTTTTTGGTGGCACAGCAGGAGGCTTGCCAGCTGCTTTTTCCCCAAGTCCCCTGGGCTCCAGTCTCTCAGCTTCTCCTGCAGAACCAGAAAGCAGATTGCTCCGCGCTGAATCAAGTATTTCTTCTGCAGACATATCAGCTTGGCTCTTCAGTGCCACGTTCAGCAAGGCAGGGTTTATAACACCCTCTGTCTCTTCAAGGCCAGAAATCGTTGGTTTGTCTGATGATGAAATGGTAGCAAAAGAGTGCATTGTGCTGCCTGACCTGGGGCTTGTAACAGCAGAGCATGCCAGACTGTCTAACAAAACTGATGCACCTTCCGTATGTAGGATGTCCTCTAAAGCTTCATGGGATACAGGAGAATATGTATGGTCCTCTGATATGGAGCCAGACACAGGCGAAATTGTCTCCCTAGTGATTATTTTTTTCACACAAGAGCCACCTCTGCGATTAAATAAATGATTATTCTTAAAGTAATTAGTTTTTCTTTCTGTAGGGTTGTTTTGCGCTTGGTCATTTTCCAGACCTAAATTCAGCTGTGTTAAGCTGTGTCTTGCCTTCCTAGTCTGGGGCTTCTCTTTCCTTCTGCAGAGAATTTCCTCGTTCATTTTCCCAACTTTATTTAACAAAGCATAAGTCTCTTCATCTTCTTCCATCAGCTTCCCTAATGAAAAGCTCTCTGTATCTTCCAGAAGACTGGGATCCCGTGTGGATGAAGTAGATCCAGGCTCACTGGCCTCCTTCCTGCTGTCAGTTTCACTGTCTCTCACATTCTCCTGCCCTCTGCGCCTTGATGCCAACCAGCCTCCCTCTGGAGCATGCAACATGTTTCGATGCTGCTGCTTGTGCTCTGCTTGTGGCATAAACCTACTTTCCATTTCCTTATAACTGCTGCTCACCGTATCATCCAAAGAAAAGGACCTGAACAGTGGCAGCTTGACAGCCCTTATTACCTGAGGCGACCTGAATGTGTTATCTTTAATCATAAAAAGACTGGGCTTGGTTGAGCTTGAAGATGGTGGTGTTTGTGGTTCCTCAGACCTGGGGATGAACATGTCCCTCATACTGTCAGAAGTAAAATCCATGCTCTTGACCTCTTCCCTTTTCTCTCTCCTTAGGTTCTCCATCACCAAACTCCTCTGTTCATTCCCAGTAACCTTCCCACCCCTTTTCTCTGCTTCACTAGTAGTGGAACTGGTACAAGCGTAATACTGCATTTCATCTTCCCCAACATCTTTCCCTCTCTCCTTGTAGCTTTTCTTACTATCTGCACTCATTTCACTCTTAGTCCTCTGGCTTTCTTGAAGGTGTGCCTTCTGCTTCAGGGGCACTGACAGAAATGGCTCCTCCTGAAGTGGCTGCTCTACCGTGGAGACAAAAGATTGCTCTGAAGAACTGGTGCTTCTTTTGCCCTGTGCTTCGTGGCCAGGTACCACCATATCGGTCTGGGTGTCATTGTAAGGCAGATCCTCTGCTGGCGAGAGCTGGTTTTCGAGTGTTCTGAAAGCAAAATTTTCATTATGAAAAGCAGCCTGTCTCTCATTTTCCTCACTCTGGAGACTGGGATTTTGCGTGGGCTGCCCAGCTGTTATATCTGCATTGTCTCTGCTGAATGGTTTTTGTGCTTGATGCTGTAGATGTTTTCTTAAATCAGGTTCATTTGATTCATATCTGAACAAAGGGAAGTTTTCATTATCCCTTGTGTTTTTAAGTAGGTCTTTGTATTTTGAATTGCCTTGCTGCAGGTTGTCTTCAGTTTGGTAAAATAAAAGGTCTGCTGATGTCTGAGGTGAACTCAAAGTCAGGTAATTGTCTGTAAAATGTCCAGTTAAATCAGTTTTATTGTCTTTTTTGTGAAGACTGCCAGGCAATATAGAGGTTATATCACTCAATTCATCTTTCTCAGCAATATTTTTGTTACTTTTTGCTTGCAAAGTTGACAGTGAAGCATTCAGTTTTGTACTCTCCTGTGTATTTTCCCTACTTCTATTTTTCTCCTCCAAGGCCTTTAACAGGGGAGAAGGGGTATAAATGCTTTTAACACGTTTACGCACATCCTTCAAGTTGAATAACAGACTCGATGCTTTTGATTTGTAGCTATCCCGAGACCCGTAATCACCAAATGTGCTCCCCTCATGGTCTTTTGATGCCGTGCTATCAGTGGGAGGAGGTGTCAGTGGTATCAGCTCACTTTCAGCAGCAGCCACATCCTGTTTTGGTGGTATGATGGGTGTTAAGAGTTCAGTGATGTTGAAAGAAGGACTGATTGATCCAGGGGAGTTTACCTGTTTAGCCAGAGAAGTCACATCCAGAGCAGGTTCAGCATCGGTTGTCTTTTCAGACAATGAGCACGTCTGATCACTGTCTGTGAACTTCTCCTTTGAAGACTGTCTCCTCTCTGCTGCCCCTTTTGTAGCCCTCTGTTTTCTCCAGGGTGGACAGGTATTGCCCAGCTGAGGACTGAGGGCCTCCTCTTCAGTTAGGGAGGCCAAAGGTCTCAATGGAGGTGGACTGGGTGCCTGGGACATGTGTGAGGGTGAAACCATCCTGTAGGACACAGATTGAGGTGAAATGGATGACTGGGACAAGGCAGGGGGGGATAGTTGAACTGGCACTGGGTGTGGTGGCACAGGAGGGGCTTCAGTGGTAGGGGGTGTTGGGCTATGGCCCTTCTGGCTGGGGGGGGGAAGAGGAAGTGCCTGTGGGACAGGGGGGGGCTGGGGAAGATCCTGTTGCACAGGGGTCCTAGGGGGGGG
>JANHFX010004863.1:73598-91011 GCA_027560015.1 Chloroceryle amazona | reverse complement strand
GGGGGGTGGGGGGGGTGGGAGCGGGAGGTGGGGTGAGAGGCGGGGCGTGGGGCGCGGGGGGGGGAGGGGCGGGGGCGGTGGGGGGGGGGGCCGCGGGGGAAAGGCCTGCCGCACATGGGTCCTAGGGGGGGGTGTGGGAGGAAGAGCAGCAGGAAATTCAGCTTCTGAAGGGAGTGGGCCCTGAGGTACACATGCACCAGGGAGAGGGATGCTGTAAGCAGCTTCTGGTGGACTTGGTTTCATCTGAAAATCTTTCTCCTGCTTCTTAGCAACAGTCGTCTTAACAGGTGGCAATTTATGTTCACATGTGTGGGATGCTTTAGTAAATGGTGCTTCTTCCAGGTACGTAAGATCTTCCCTCTTCATTTTTATATCAACAAATTCCTCCTTTTCAGCCAGTCTTTTGTGATGAACATTCCATGATTCGAAAGCACTATTCTCACTGTGAAGAAAACTACCCTTTTTTGCTGGCTCATTAACTTTCACACTTCTGTTTTTTAAAACCTTTTTAGAAGAACGAGAAAAATTTGACTTGGCTACATTTGACATCTCAATCAGCACAGGATAATAACCATCAGAGCCACAATAACTCAGGTCTATTTTATTAGTTTTTTTCTGTGGCTCATGTTTGCCACTGAGACAGTGGCTACCTTGACTAGCCTCAGAAAATGCAGAAAGTTCCTTGTCGTTGCTTAAAATGTCTGTGTCTTCCCAGCAAGCCATATCACTTCCATGATTTATTTTACATTTTTGAAAGCTATTCTTAATGGGCTGCTTAATGGCTATCAGGGAACCTCCTGATCCTTGGTCTGCAGTCTTGTCAAATGTCTTAATCAATGAGGACACTTTTGAAACATGCTTATTGTTCCTTGGACCAGGGACTGGCAAATTCAGCCTTTTCCTTTCTGTGGCAAAGGTATTATTTTTAGCAATCCTTTTCTCCTCTGGAGCACACTTCGGTAACTGCTGGAATGTGGAAGCCCATATTGTATGTTCATTGTTTCTTGCTGCTAGCTTATTACAGACGTTGCCTTTCTTGATGGCATGGTTTAACGTTCCTGGGTGAAATTTAGCAGAGAACTGGAGGGCAAAGTCAGGTGAAATAGCAAGATCTGGTTCATCGTAAGAGTCTTCAAGTTCTGCCACACACAAACTTTTGAAAGCCCTGTCTGTGAGGCTGCTCACCTCTCTGTCTGTGTCATCCAGGAGACTCCCAATACTTGAAGAGTCACTGTGTCCTTCTGTATGTTTCTTATTTCCCTGCATTGTTCATGGGAGTCATGAATGAATGATTCAAAGGATTAATTTCAGGTGTCAAATAATCAGATGACTCTGTGGGGTGGTTCCAACTGTTTGCAATTCACAAACACAGAGCAACTCCTCCAGACGGTGCTGCTGCTGCTCATCAGTTCATCTTACAGAATACCTGAAGGAAACTTTCTTCTCTGCAAAGCCAAAAGTTATAAATTAAATTTTTCTATATTAACACTATCAGACAGAGAGCATTTTCCAGACAGATCAGTCACTGACTGATTTGCTCCTACATGTATTCTAAACAAGATGCTAGCAACACAGTAAACTACATGAAAAATAACTCTTACCTTTGATCAATTCAAGTAGTTAGTAGCTAATTGGTAGATAGTTTAATTTCTGGAAAGCACCACTAAAAGAAGTGGTTTCACCTTAGATTCTTTACTTAGGCACTTAAACAAGGGTATAAGAGCCAAATTTCAAGTACTTCCTTTTCTATACCTCCAATCAGAAACACTTCCAAGTGCCATGGATGTATTTAGCTGAGGAGGTTAGCCATTTTTTAGTAATAATTAGGGGGAAAAGATTACTTAAAAAAAGTCACCGGCTACATCATTGCACACCATGTCCAAAATGAAAGACAAGTTGATAAAACTTACTTGGTGAGACATCATAATTATAATTTATTTTGTTAAAAATATGACTGCAGAAAATGAAGTCTATAGGAATGAACATGCTTATATCAGGCTGGAGCTTTCCTGTGACAATGACCCTGAGCATAACCCTTGTTTGAGAAAGCAGAATGTCACCACAGGTAAAGAGGATTTACTGTGCATTAACATGTTCCAAGCAAATATTGCTGGGGTAAAATCCTTTAGCCACCTCTATCCGGATATGGTTGGGTGGATATATTGAAACTGAAGAGGCTGCTAATATCAGCTTAGCCAGCAGAAGGCAGGAGTGCCTAGGGGACTCTAACAGACCCACTGAAGGAGCACAGGGAACAATTGTTTTCAGTTGCAGAACTGCTGGGAGCAAAAGGTAACCCATTCGACATAATTATAAAATATCACAGCCTTCCATTAATTCCTGATTATGATGCAAGGTCAGAGACCACAGGATTGCATTTTTTGTCTAATTCCATCAGTCTGAAGACAGGATGGGGGAATCTTTAGATGGAACAAGTAAAAGCAAAATAGACACTTCAGCTATACTTTAAATTTATACACTAAAACTCTTAGAGTTTACTCTGTAAACTCTTTAGATACTTATTCTCACACTCAAGGGCTTGAGCAGTGTATTGACTAAACTACAGTGAGACTCAGTTTAAAAGCATATTCAAGAGCTAACTAAAACCCACTCCTTAAGTAAAGTCTGATGTCTATATTTCCAAGTATTTCCATCATGAACTTGTGATGAGCTGAAACACCACAGTTCACAACTACAGCAGCTTCTAGCTTCTATACAAGTGGAAACCGTCTCCATCTCAGGCTTGGATCCACTGTAGAACCGAGCAATGAAATGATCCAAATTTCAGCTCCTCCAGCTGTCTAAATCTGTGATTCCACTTTGGCTCACCTCAGTGAAACTCCTGCAAAGGACACGTTTTCCCCTTTGATGAGTCAGTGCTGGTCAAAGTATGAAAAGTCAGAGGGACTCGGCTTAATCAGCTGAATTACTCAGGCTCAGTTGTTTCTTCAAATGAAAACATCCCTCACCTTCCTTTTTGATTTAAAAAAATCTCAACCAACCTATTTTTAGACTCAAAGTATCATAGTGAATCTTGATTCTGTCCTTTCAGCCATACAATTCCAATGACTTATGCAGAACTACAATAGATTTACACCAGAAATAAAATGAGCTTAATAGAGCTTCTCAATTTTACTTTGTACTAAGATTTTTCAAAAGTGAGTTTCACACCCTCCATGACACATACATTTTTGTGTATACTGCAGCAAGAAAAAAAGATAAGACAAATGAAAAGCCATCCTGCTCTTGGTTTTGATTCTTAACTGTTATATGAGCAGGAAGTACAGGTACATACCTGCCATGTGATTTTGCTTCTCATCTTTATAACTCCCTCTCATGCTTGTATTTGGCTTCATTTCTGACCGTCTTTAGTGAGGAGGTAGAAACACTCCAGCGATATAGACTTGACAGAAGTAATGTCCCGGGATGTTTCCAACCTTAAGCATTTTTTGATCTCAAGTGAAGTCTGCAATTTGAAAACAGAGACTTTTTTTTTTGCATGATCTGAAGATTACCTTGTGATATATTCATTCATTATTTGTTCATTCACATTTTAAAACCATTTTAGGAGTGGTTTACAAGATTACTTACCAAAAGAGTCAGGCATCGGTCCCAGAGCAAAAATAATCAGATACCTTGGGAATTTGGTAGCTTGTGGAGTGCAGTCAGGTTCCTAGCAAACAACTATAACAACCTCCAGAATTTTCTGGTAGACCCAGCAGGGATTTACAGCTGAATGAGCAATTGTTTCCTGGTAGTCTGCCCATTGCAAGGCTGGGTGATGCCTCCAGGTCAAAAAGAGGGGTTGTGCCAGATGGCTTCTTGGCTTCTGCTATGTCCCTGCTGTGCCACCCTTTCAGAGGAACTACAGAGGGAAATGCGTGTCTCCACTTCCACCTGTATATGACTTCCTACTGCCAACAAATATAGACAGAGTCAATCTAGTGGACTGGGAGCTAATGCAGCTGAGGTTTGAAAGTCCATCATTTTCACCGTTCCTTTTGTAAAGGAGAGGAAATGTGGACAGCTGGGATGATGAGGGGCAGTAAACAAAGCGTCTTTTTGCTTCCATTCATGAATCAGAGTCAGGAGATGCTAAAGAAAAGCTAAGCTATGGTGACTGTGCATTGCTGCTGTCCTTTTGCTGTGGAGACCTCCAAGGGCCAGGCTAGTTTGCTTAATCTTTGCAAGAATATATTCACTTCCTACAAGGAGAACTGCCTGGCCCTGAGGTAATACAAATAGCACATGGATGTAGGTACAGTAGTTTTCCTGAAGCAAGGATGTCTTCTAACGAAACTTTTGTGTCAGGCTGGGGTATTCAAAACACACTTGCAAAGGTGCAATAAGGGCTCATCCACTGGGAGGGTCTCCTACACCTTACCTGAGGAAGGACAGTTGTCAGTGTTAGTGTAGGAACAAGCCTGTACCGATCAGAGCTTTTTGTGGTCCATTTAAGATATCTGAGTATTAAAAAAAAAAAGAGAGAGAGAGAAAAAAAAACCAAACCAACAACAGCAAAACCAAACCAAACCAAACCAAACAACAAAAAAAACCCAAACCCCACAAAACAAATCCCTATTCTATGTCTGTTTGCAGCCAGATGTAAAAAGGGCATCCTCATTGCGGATATGTGTACTCTGTTATCTCTTTGCTCAGAGGTTAAATTACAATTTCACTGCTCTGTGGTGCTCTTAACTGTGCAAAGCCAACACAGCTGTGGGAGACAGTGATTATGTTCTGGCTCACTCATCAAGGGGGTTGTTAACTAAATTCCAGTGGCACAATGTTTGACACTATTTATTGGTGGCGGTGCCTGAACTAGGAGGAAGCTTGGCTTTCAGATCTCACAGACAGAGGTCTGAAGAAACATGTTGTCCCTTGTAAACTGAGAACATTTGCTGAAAAGTAAGGTAGCAATAGACATGGACACCATGATGTAATCTCAGTAATTATTTTCCTAGATGGAGTCACTGTTACAAAAACAACTCAGCGCCACTGATTAAAAAAAGAATAGTAACTGTCACTATCTCTGATACCCTGTGAAGATCCTCGTTTTTCCTGGCCATAATACTAGTAATTCAGCAGCATACGGTTTCAAAAGTTGTATCTACTCCAAGTGGTCAAGGTGCAGATCACTACTGGGACTGGATGGAAACAGCAGCAATGGACAGATCTAGTTATCCCTTGTATAGGTATGATGGTAACTTCTGAACTTTGGGCAAAACACCTGTTCATGGCTGATTTAATAACCTGATAAAGTCCCATTTCTTTATTTTTTTTGGATAAACATGGCAGCCAGCAAGCAAGGGACAGTGTTTGAGCAATGGTCAGGATTCAGCTAGTTGAAACATTTAGGGATGTCTGTATTTAGTCTGTTTTCAAGACAGAGGAAAGCATCCTGGGTGTTTGGAACCACATGAGAAATGCTGAGAAAGATCTGCGGTGGTTTGCAGTAAGCAACATCTGATATGAGCGAATGAAAAAGCTTGTATGAATGTAGAGATTTCAAGGAGCTTAATCAGAAACAAACCTTCTCTCTCTTTTAAATAGGAGGCTTTTTTCAGTGGTTCTCTTAAGTGCCTAGCAAGTTGTCATGAGGAGGTTAAATTACAGAGACTATTCCTGGCCTGGCACAGACTGAATGTCAACTTTTTTCACTAGACAGGAGCTGGGCAAACCAGCAAACTTGGCTGGAGTGTGTGACATCACTGCTGCTGCAATATATAAAGGGCCGGTCTGTTCACCCACCCCCTTTAAGCTGGTATTTGGCTGAAATCTTGTGCCATGAGATATCACTGTGGCATTTTGGCAGCACTCTTGGGAGTTGCATAGCAGTCTGAAGGTAGCAGCACTGTATTCCCCTTGAGGATGAGAAGAGAAGGGAGAGGGAGGAAAGGTTTATTTTTTTTGTTCATCTTTGTGAGCTGGTTTCTTCATGTAGAGGTCTCTATATGGCATCCAGCCACAGCTCCAGTTCAAAACAGAGTGCTATGACAGCTGCTGGCTGAGGTTTATTCAGCAGCATGCTCTGCTTGCACACATGCTGCTGCCATGGGCTTCTGGGGGCTCATCATGACAATGAATAGTTAGCACTTCTTACCATGGGAAACAGGAGAATCCCTAATGAATTGCTGGCTGTTTTGCATAGGTGTATGTTTGCTCACAATACATATGAAAGCTCATAATCAAATGAGAGGGCTAGATGGAAACACGCCTGTCCAGCTATGTGTCATCAGGCTGAGAAAATGCTCCCAGCTGATGGCAGCTCCTTGAGTGGGGCTGGCTCAGTGAGCTTTACTAGATGTTGCCAGAAAATCCTGCATGGCAGTAGTGATCAGTATGTGAACGGCTATTGTGTGCTGCTGTCAGTGGACGATCACAGTGCCACTGTCATTGTGCATTTAAGTAAACAGACAAAACGGTGTCAAGGAGTTACCAGTTACCTTGTGAGGCCCTGTCAGAGACAAGGAGCCAGAAGGATGTCCAGGAGAACTGAAAACCCATGTAGTCTGGTGTAGAATACCTGAACATCCCCTGTACTGGGATGCTTGAACTGCCAAGAGTGTGGGCTGGTCATACTGGGCTGCATCGGAGTCAAATGCTCTCTCTGATCTGCCCTGTTGCTTGGGCTGCTCCAGGCACACTGCCTCTTTGAGCAGCCCACAGGGCACATGGACCAGAAGGAGGATCACAGCATACTCACCAAGGAGGGAAGCTGCCTGGCAGGAGAGACAGTGGTGCTCTAGCCACACTTCCCTGAACTGACAAAAAAGGCAGCTTCTGGACAAGATGGACATAAAATGAGACCTACTAGCATGAGACTCCATTTTCCTCATCCAAGAAGATCACTTTCATCTATGCTTTGTGGTCATGAAGGGTAGCCAAAATGAATTCCCCTGCTTGGGGAAAGGGGAATCACTTTGCTCAAATACAGATATCTGCTTCAGCTGATGGAGGGTGGAACTGGATTTGTTGAGTTTAGGGTGAAGATCCCAAACACTGCCAGAAATGACTAGCATTAGAACAAGGTGACCTCAGCTATTCCAGCATCAGATCTTTGATCATTGCACTGGAAAGCAAGGTGAAGTAACCATGTTTCTGAACCAAAACAGTGTAGACTGGGTCCACTCCCCTTGAGGATTTGGCCCAGAAATTGTGCCTTGAACAGCTTGTCCCTGGGCCAGAGAAGAGGAGAGACTGTTCTTGACTTTGGGCCAACTTCTGTTCTCAGTTACACTGGTATAAATCTAGAGTCATTTTACTGACGTCAGCAGAATAACTGAGAACAGAATTGGTGACTCTAAATACATCTATTTCCTAAGCTAACACCGGTACACTATCCAGAAGGCTACATAAGTTAACTGTAACCACAGTAAAGTGAAATCCAGCATTTCTGAAGAGCTAAACTTCATCCCCATGTGGCATTCAAACCAATATGTGAAGGAAAGGGATTTGGAACCAATACCACAGTACTATGCCACCAAATCATGTCCTCTGGAAAATTCTGATTTTCTTCCCTGTATCACTCACCACTGACAGTAGCAGTGCATTTGAGATAAAGTTATTTTGCTCTTTTCTGCAATATTCACTAGAATACCTAGACCTGTGAGTGGTGTGACAGATGTTGTGCAGTCCAAGACTGGACCAGTAGAGCTGGTTGCCAATATGAATTGCCATCCTGTGAACAATAACATCTTTCGGAAATGTTTGTGGGCTGTGTGTGTGAGACAGGAGGATGTTCTTATTTCAACTGTTTTTGAAATTTCACAGAAAATAAAGGATCTGAAGAGAAATGAAATTATGGATTTCAAAATTTCATTCAGAATTAAACAAAAATTAATTTCAGATTATTTCACCATTTTTATACTATAGGTCATGAGAATTATCATGTAATATATACAATAATAATTAAATAGTTATTATTACTGTCCTTAAGTCAGAGAGAGTGTATGCTATTCAACATTAACTGAAACTTTTCATTTTATTTTCTATGTCAAACAATACTCTGATGGTATTGCAGCAGTTCTGAAATTTCCCTAAGTAGCTATTCCAAATGATCAAAAAATAAATTTAAGTTATCTTTCTAGGGGAAATGTTGTTAAAATGAATATGTGATTTTATTTGTTTAATCAAACCTTTTTTTTCTGAAGACAGCTGAATTCTTTTTATCGTAGTGAGCTCTACTGAAGCTTGTGCATCTGTTGCCATGGGAGCCAGAACAGGGAACTCATCAGACTCACAGCTCAAGGAAGGTCAGTGTAACCTGATGGAAGCATGTATGCAAGAAGGGAGTGAACCTAGCTAATGATTGTGTGTTACGTATCCTGCTCTGTGTCCACTCCCCAAGGGATGTGAATCCCCTCCTGGCCACAGCTGGAATGCTTACCTCTTCAGCTCAGACCACAGAACTGGAGATGAAGACCTCATGTGAAGAAAAATGGGAGGAAGAGAGACTGCTTGTGACAGCTATGGAGAGTTACAGCAAGTTTCTCTACCTTCCCCTTTCTGGTTCAATGGAAAAGATCTAACAGTTTTTACTGGTCTCCAGACGGCCTTTCCCAATGTCCCCCAAATGTCCCATCCCATCAATAGGCCCGCCAAGTCTGGAAGAAGGAGATATCTCTCAGGAAGGACTGTATCTGGATTGAGGATTTCTTGTGAGTCCTATTCATTCCTTCCATTACCTGAGCCCTCTACTGCCTTTGAAGAGTCAGTAACATGCAGAAATGGTGCAGGAAGTCAAAGGCACAGAGTGCATGACTAACACAGGCAAAGGGCAGGTGCAGCACTTGACAAACAGCACAAGTCTATGAGAATCACAAGGCAAAGGGATGATGCTCCTCCTGACCTGAAGTCAGCACAGACGACATTTAAGCAACTGAACCCAAACAGGACATTTCTTGGCACTAAATGTCTGACTGAAAAAGGCCACTGTCTGTAACTAGGTCAGTCATTATACACTGAGATATTTATACAGCTCCTCAGTACTATGGTACGAGAACACCTCACGTCTATTTATCCTTACAAACTCCCACCACAAACAGGATTTCTGTCTCATTTACAGATCAGAAGCTAAGATACAGCTTTAACTAACTGATCAAACAGGGCATTTGT
This sequence comes from Chloroceryle amazona, assembly GCA_027560015.1. Taxonomy (NCBI): domain Eukaryota; kingdom Metazoa; phylum Chordata; class Aves; order Coraciiformes; family Cerylidae; genus Chloroceryle; species Chloroceryle amazona. The sequence goes on along the minus strand of JANHFX010004863.1, from coordinate 81,894 downwards.
GGCAGGGAAACAGATCTACATTTTCTGAATCGCACAAGAAGAACGTAACTTTTGTCAGTTAAGTGCCTCCCCGCTGCTCTATACAGGGAACAATACCACAAGTCTCTACAAAAAAAAAAAGCCAACCTTCAACCGACTGTGGTGCTGTAGCTTGGCTTTATATTGTACAGTGAAATTCATACAGATTTGCAGGTGACTGACTTACTGCAAAGATCTCAGCTCCACCTTAGGTGCTTAATATCTATGTGTCTCTGAGATCATGAAGATTCAAGCCTTCCTCACTAGTTCAGGGTGATATCTGTCATTGCATTGTTATAGCCCCCTCACTGAGCACTGACAGGATTTTGGCTGAGATAGTTATTCATCTCCTTTAATTCAGTCTCAAGCAAGGCTTAGAGGGTGAAAGCTTCTGAGTTTTCACTTCCTGTATGGAAGAAAGGAGATTTTCTCACAGTAGGGGGAAAGTTATTGATTACCACAGCACCACAATGGCTAGACGTGGATCATGACAAAAGGGGAAGCGAAGGAAAATACATTGACAAGAAAACAAATATAATGGCTTGGATGCCTTCTGAAGGATCATGCAAGATAGCGCCAGACCTGTCATGGGAAAATTGTAATGATACCAGCAAGCATGTTAGACACAAGAAGGAAGCGGATATATTCTCCTCTGTGACCTACCCAAGGAAATCTGTAGCTAGCAAGCAGCCATGTATCACTTCTCTTTCCAGTCTGGGCAACTGGAAACCATCCCCCACTTACACTGCCCTCCTCATCAGCTCCAGCACGCTGATACCATCTTCACTGTCAAGTTTACACTTAGACCATTTAAGCTTCTTGACAAGGAGAGTCTGACCCACGCTCACACAGGAGCTCAGTCTCAGGATATAACAGGCTTGCAGACAACAAGTATTATTCTTTTATTGGTAGTCTCACCTGACCCTTTCCTTTATATCTTCTTGATATTTCCAGGGTTTGGACAAGGATTTTACCAATCTATTTTCTATAAAGAAAATACATCAAGCCATATGTATGTGCTAGGTACAAAATGGTTTCAAATTCTGAGTGGTTTTCTCACCCACTGAACTCTGCGGCATTTAGGGGCATGCAATATCCTAAAATACTTGTTTAATGTTATCAAAGACAAATAGGTATATGTACCAGATGAGAGAAGAGAGGTGGAAGCTTTGGTTTTCAAGGTTTTATGGCTCAGACTGCAGGAATTGACCTATTTCTTGCTTACACCTTGCTATAGCTTTCAAGGGCAGTCAAAAGAGCTCAGTTTCTTGAGCAAGCAGTGTGGTAGGGAGGGAAATACACAATTCTATACATACCAGAGCACATGACTCAACCACACAACCATCCAGTCACATAACATCTTTCCATTGATGATAAACTGCTCCTCAACCGTTTGTGATTATAATAGACCCTTTCCCGTTGAAAGAAAAAAGCTGTGACTTGCCTTACTCCTGCCTTCTATCTGGAAGATGGCCATGGGACAGCTATTCACGAGTGGGAGGACTTTTAGAGGGCAGGAGAGAGCACACCCACCCTTACCCCCAGGCACTATCACTGGAGGCCATACCATTTTCCTCCTTTTGAGGAGCAAAAGCCAGACAGTGATTTTTTCCTGAGCAAAATGGAATCTTCTTCCAGATCACTCTTCACTGTGCAACAGGTTGGATTATTTCCCCCCCCCCACCCCCTCCCCGGAAAATACAGACTCCCTTTTCCTATTCAGAGATCGATTCATTGTTCTGATTTAATGGTGTATCCCCAAGGCAATTCCTCATTCTTTTGCAGTTAATGCACATGCTAAGACTTTCCTTATGATTACTCTGTGAAGGATATATGCAAAAAACAGAAAAGAAAATAACAAGAGTTTTAAAGAGAATCCACACTTGTTCCCTAAGAGACAGGCTAATGACTCTGGATAAATTAGTCAACCTCAGTGACACTATCATCACAGTGCTTTTCTAGACCACCCAAACCCTTTGAAGAACCTTGCAGGCAGGCAATAGAATCACCTGCAGCCCAGTGCTGCAACCAGCCACTTCTTTCCTAATTCTTCTCCTCAATTCTCACCCAAATGGTGATTCTAGCTACTTGCCTATGGCTTCATTCAATTCACAGTCCTGGCCAAAGAATAATTTCTCTCTTTTGGAGAAACAGACTAAGTCCTACTGACAATCGTTCAAAACAAATCAGTCAAAACAAAGAGTCTCAGTGAACACCACCATGATCAGAAACGCTGCCCTGCTGCCCACTGCCTCAGCACAAACCCTGGCTGTGGCTTGCAGGGTCTAATTCCCTTTGAGCATACTGTTGCTTCTATACCAACATCCCAGATAGTCCTGGGTAATTGCTCCAATTCCTGCACAATGCAGCCTTGTGCTTTCAAACATGCAAAAGATGGGGACAGGGACACATCTAAAATACACCTCAATAGAAGAGAAGCCATCAAAAGTGTGCACAGCTGTACAAGGGTCTGTAATGAAGCTGACAGGCAAACCAAGCTGATCGTAAGGTATGACAGCCTGTGTCTGAGCCAGGTAAAGGTGATAGAGGCACCTCTGAGACTGAGAATCTGCAGTAGTTGTAAACTGCCAGACACTTGTTTGCTGACTCTGCTCTGTAAGGTGGAACCAAATATTAACTGCATGCATCTGTTTTAGAGTTTTCAAAAACTGCAGGGATTTTAATCTCTATCTTTTCCAAGTGGATGCCTTAGGTGACCTTCACGTATCTGACTATCACAGCCCTATCACAGTTCCCAAAACAGGCTCAGACATACTGTGTAAGCAACAGTAAAAGCATCCCTGAATGGGATGTAGCTATGTGAGAGACTGAAAATAAAGATGTGTCACTATTTGACTTGCTTGGCTCATAAGAAGATTGGTATGACTGTTACCAAATAATTTAGATTAATAATTACTAGCTAATGCCTTCTTGAACGTCATTATTTGCAAGCACAGGTGATGGATAATAAAGAAACCTAGGACTATAATTAAATATCTGTTTTCTATGCTTGTCCAGAGAGGATCATTTGTCAGGGAAACCCAAAAGAGAGGAAAACCTTACTGCTGGGGAAGCGTTGTCCTCTTATGGCTTCAATGCTGCCTCAGTTACAGGGGTCTCAGTGGCAGTCTGTCTAACCATACACATTTGAAAACCACAAAAACCTGGCAAGCAGCAACATAATCACAAACCACCAAGCTTAATACACATACACAAAAATATATAGATATACCTACAGATATGTATGTATGAGCAATCACTGACTCACTCAAAAACATATTCATGGTTGACTGAAGAGGGACAAGCTTTTCTTTAAAGTTCCCTGGTCAGTGCACACATGCAGCCTCCACTATGTTCCCTTTCCCCACACACCTGTCAGCTGCCTTGCAGACTGCTGGTCCCAACATGCGACACTACCTCAAGCAACGTACGCAAGCTCTAAAAGCAACAGACTCACTTGCTCGCTTACAGTAGACAAAGCTCTGTGTGACCTGGCACCTCATCTGCAGGCAAGGCAGTAAAGCAAAGCTTGCAGCTAAAATCCACTTGCACAGTTTGCCCCTGACAGCAACTTTCTGTGTGTGTAAACTCGGCTAGACTAAAGAAAGGAAAGACTGAGAGACATGAGTGATATTTTCTCTCAGTCTGTCACAAAGGCTTAGTTGGCTTCTTTTCTAGATCCTTCTTTTTGTGCGCCTTTTGCACAGCTCTAGTAATGCAAGCACCGACAAGAGAAAGATTACAGAGAAGCATGTAGGAATAAGAGGGCACAGAGTAAAACTTCTGTGTGCTTTTGGTGTGCAGTGCAGGCATGCAATTATACCTGCATACCTGTGCCCAGCTGTGGACTACACGTTCCCTGTTGAGTGCCTGTCACAACTGTGTTATTAATATGTATGTAAATACTCTCCTAGTGACAAGAGTGGAAGGTCAGAGAAATGTAGTTGTTTTGGGGCTCCAATATAATAGGAATCTTTTATTTGTTAGTATTTTCCACTGGCCTTGTCCTTCAAGCATTTAACCCAGGGCATTTGCATTTTACATGGTCGGTTTCTTGAAGAAGTGAAAGAAAAGAGCCATGGACTTTGATTCTGTGCAGAAAAATTATTTCTCCATCTTATCACTTCTCACTTTTCCTTCTCCTCAGCCCTCCTCCAAGCAATGGCAAAGGACTAGTGAGGAACCCTCTAGCTAACACTGTACAAAGTCAGTGCGAACTGTTTGCTTTGGCCTGCTGCTGGAACACTTTCCCCTATTCAGGTTGCTCATTCTTACACCATTCAAAAAAGCATAAGCAGTTTGGCTTCTCAAGCTCAATATTAATTATTTCTCTGCAGCTAAGCTAATAAAATGCGGTTCCTTGGGATGGCAGATTAAGAAGTTCTGCAACAACTGGACTTAGAAAAGCTTATGCCATTTAAGAAATTTTCCACTGATTAAAATTGGATACGAGTCATAGTCACAGTCATTTATAGTGGCCTCTTAGCACTGCCTAGGTATTTTAACTATTTTATTTTTTCAGGCTCTGTAGCATACTAATTGCTTTCTATAAAATACTAGATTATTCTCTACTTATTTGTAAAAAAAAAAAGATATAAAGATGCCTTAAAATCCCTATACAAATCACTGAAGTTTTTAAGAATGTCTTATCTGTAGACAGTAAATCATCTGGAAAATAAAATCCATGTATAGTTGCTTGACGTTGTTTACAGGACAATTAAATGGAGCTTCACAGCCATTTAGTGGTCTTTTAAAAAGATCATAGCCCTGTACCAAATAATTATATGTCTTAAACAGTCATCATGGTGTACAAATCTGTCAGTATGTCTCTTGACACCCACAGACTTTCAGAGCAAATCCTTCATTTTTCAGAGCAGAAAAAAAAGCTGGACAAAATGAAAGGACTTTCCAACTCTAATTGCTGAAAATAAAAAGGTAAATGCTGTTTAATTTCTCTTATCTGATCAATTACACAACTGATCCTTGAGTGCACACACATTCACATTCTCAGACACCACCATCCTTCACCAGTTTCCTGCTTTAAAAAGACACATACACTTTCCCCTTACCTTCAGTGCTCCAGATTCCTGATCAGGGACTGTGCAGGGCAGTGCTTTCGTCCCTTAAGTCAAAGCCCCAGCACATTTTACAGCAGCCTGCTTACTATGAGCATTTCCCATTATTTATGTGTTTCAGACTCTCCTTCTGAACATGGTAATCTTAGTAGAAACGACCACTGAAAAATAAATAAAACAATAAATGTGAAGGAGCTAACCCTTGAGCCCTCGCAGACCTGCCCAGCCAGGTGAAGTGAGCAAGGAATCCAAAGTTAGTAAAAGGTATTTAAATAGTTATCAGGCAAGGGGAAACCAAACAGAGATCATAGTGGGGAATAGGCAAACATACGTATTGGAATAACCACGCGGTGTCAAGTAACAGACAGATGAAACAAACAGTCATCAGCTATTTTTACATTCAGATTTGCCATTGGTAATGCTTGAGAGATAACTAATACAGAAAGTAATGCTGTGCAATTGGCTCACTGTTGCCTGTGATTCAAACCTTAAAGCCCTTCATTTTTGTACCTACACACGGGAGTCAAAATGTTTATTAAGGTCACTGTTATAATACTGTGTAAGAAGCGTGCCAACATGTAACACATTAGTGCCCTACCGGTGCTTTTTCATAAATAGCCCATTTCATCATCAAGATTGGACAAATGTGCCCAGCGTTTTTCGAGTAAGGAACACATTCCACCGTTCTTCCAAATAAAACAAGACCCTCTTGGGAGGCACAGGCCAGCATTGGATTTCATTTGGTGAACTGCAATAGGATATTGAATAATAAGGGGAATATGCCATGAAGTCAACAAGCTAAGTTTTTGTACTGCATTTATAAACAATAGATTGTATCCAGTGCCATGCTGAGTGCACAGAGCTCCTTACTGAAGTCATGGGGCTCTCTTGGGGCTCAGCATCATGCTGGACTGGAGCCACAGCCTGCAGCAAAATGAAGAGCAGAATCTCCTGCGATTACAGCCCAACTCCTGCTCCCATGGCAGAGCAGGGCTCCCCGTGAGCCCAGTGCTCATTTGCATTTTAAAAAGAGATGCTAATTACATTGCTACAGCATGAGCAAGACAACAACCATGTGGTATATGCTGCCTGAGAATCATCAAGCACCAGAAGGCTTATGATGAACTAATCCTCTCTGTGATCCAAAGGCAGCCTAAACTTACCAGTCCTCAGAGAGACAATGACCTGCCTTCTCCAAGGCAACCTTCAGCTTTGAATTTTCCACTTGGGAGAGGTGTATTGTTCACCGTAGATCCCATCAGGAAGATTTTGCAAGGCTCACTCTCCTAAACTTCTGGTCTGGGCTTTTGGCGCTCAAGTGCTTCTCCTAACTCATCCCAAACTGAATATTGGTCTTGCCAAACACCAGGGCACTTCTGCTGAGTTCTGGCCCCAAACTACACAATTCTAACAGCTCCCTATGTCCTGCACCCATGAGAGCACTTATGCACAAAGATCTGGTGGACTGTAAGTCACGACACCTATGAATGGGGACAGAGAGAACTGGTGCACATTGAAGAAAAAAAAAAAAAAAAGTTTGTGATGAAAACAGACAAAGGTGAAGTAGCTTTCAGGCACCCACTGCCACTAATGTAGGCAAAATTGTCTCTATGTGTGTGTCTGTCTCTCCCACACATTTCTAAAGAGGGGTGGAATGTATTTCTGGAATACTTGTGCTAAAAATAAAGCCAACCCTGCTGTCTATGAAGAGAGGCAGGTATAGCCCTGCTTTCTGTAAGCCCATGAACTTGTGAACTGCTAGAGACTGAACTGCAACTAGAAAGACCTCTGGAAATTGTAACTGTTAGTGCAGGAAGGATAGCTGATTACTTGGAAAATCCAAAACAGGCCTCTCACACGAAAGCAGCCGGGGTTAACGCTATTCACCATGATGAATGTGCTTTACAGACTCCAGCTCTGAAAGGACTCAAATCTTGGGATAGGCATTATGCTTATTCAAATATGATGATAATAAATACACATATTTGCAAATTCAGTGCTCAGATGAGACTCTGGGATCAGATGGCCTGTCATTAAAATAAAACCGCTTCTGGGGAAAATTACTGAATAACACACAGCAAACACAACCCAGTGGCACTTAGATGTTGTTCTCATGCTCCCAGGAAATTTAGAAAGCAAAAATTCCTGCTGCTTCCTTTCAGTGGGTGTAGAACAATAACAGATCACACTTAACTTTTGTAGACAGCAATTTGGACTGAAATTCTAAATTTATATGAAAAAAAGTATACAGTTTGCACAAATAACGTCAATGGAAAATGAATGTATGTATGCATGTATAATGAACATCATCTTTCACAGACACACACAGTCGAAACTTGGTATGCTTGGCAAGGCTGAGAGTACAGACATGAGAGCCTTATGCAAGATCAGTAGTTTTCAGCCTTTTCTGACTTGTATCCCATCTCTTAACATTTCTCCAGGGAAATAAATGGTGTTCTGCCCTACTGAGAGAGACATTTTTTTTCCTTTGTTACCTTAGTTGCAAATCCCAGAGAAGTAGTATGTAGAGCCCCAGGGGTCAATTGACTGATCACAAGCAAAAAAACCCTGGTATATGGAAACCAAAAGGTGGAACTGATTATAAACAGAAATGAAAACATGCCACTCTAGACTAGGAAAACACAAGCATCAAACTGCTTTGGTTGTAGAAAGTAAATGGTTTATAATTCTCTTGGCATTAATTAGCAAGGGACCTATTTAATAACCCATGAAAGCAGTATGACTATATTGAGTTTTCAGTTGTTTGTTTATAGCACTTTTTGTCCACCAGAGCAATGCAGGTTCAGTTCTTACCTGGCAGCCACAGACCAAATGATTTGTTGACTGTTAATTGTGGCCATTGGAATAATTTGATTTCTGAGGGCTGGACAGATGAGTGCAGAACATCAGCTAGACAGAGTAGCCCCAGGGTCATATTAGCTGAAGAAAAGCAGTGAACCAAGGACTAGAATATGTCCCACAGCAGGACAACACCTTCATTTGCTCTTCATGTTGTCCCCATCATGTGCAGGTGGATATTGCTGTGCACCACCTGAAGTCTTACAAGGCCTGTTTCTCTGGGGACCTTTATAGCACCTGCTTGTCAGCTCCTGAACAGGCCCAGGAGTGCAGCAGCAACACAGTGCTGAGCAAGGAGTTATGGTGCAAATCGGTTGCGGCTACACTTGCCTCCTTGGGACAGT
>JANHFX010004863.1:62518-73498 GCA_027560015.1 Chloroceryle amazona | reverse complement strand
GTGCAGCAGCAACACAGTGCTGAGCAAGGAGTTATGGTGCAAATCGGTTGCGGCTACACTTGCCTCCTTGGGACAGTCCAAGCTCTCCCAGCCTGTTTTCCAGCAAGGGAGCTCCACCTCCATGAGACTTGTCTGGATCAGGAGGCAGCTGCCAGTTCTACCTCATTCCTGCACCATGTCAGCATATCCCTTCCTTCTGTGCTCAAACTGATCAGAGTGCACACCTCCTCTGACAATGGAAATGCTCCCAGTTTCTGGGGAAGAGGTGCTCCACTAGTTCCTCCTCTTGCAATCCTTGCATTTCACACCTTGCCAGAGGAGAGAGAGTGCCTGAAAATGAGTAGAGGTCTCCAGTTTCGCATTCTCCTCTAGGAGGCACTGGACTTGCTTGAGCATCTGTATATTTTCTACTAAATGTGAAATCATCGCTGTTTCCTCCTGCAGCTGGATTTTATACAAAAGTTCTGGTCAGACCTACTCTTCTTCCCCGACTCCAGGAGGCAGCAGAGACCCAAGGGTCCCGAGGGAGGAAGATGTCTCAGCATTGCTATAGGTACTTTCTCACCCAAAGGGAAACAAGATCAAGGTTCCATTTTTTGCTCAGCACCACTTGTTAGCCAGCATAGGCTGTGCTGCACGTGGCATCAGGAGAAATGACAAGCAGAGTTCTGCCATATTTCTCTGCCTGTATTCCTCTTCTGGGTTGAGCTTCAATATACATCCAGGTTTGAACCAACTTCTGTCCAGACAAACCCTGCTGAGCAGATGTAATTGAGGACAGAAGGGTCTGCAGAACCTGAGCACCAGCTGAAGTCCTGTGGCCTCTTCCCTTGAGGCCTTTTCTCTATCATGCTGGAATGGCTGCTTAACCACCCCTTGTGCCGAATTTGTGCAACAAGACAGGTGCAGGACTCATCCACCGCCTCTCTTCAGGGCTACTACTTAGGGCTCAAACCTTGCCAGTAGCTGGAGTTTATTAGTCCCAACTCCAGAGATTCCCAGAGCTTTGACAAGGAGAGAAATCTTAATTTTTTAAGACCTTGGAGCTTCCTCTATTTTTCTTTCTCTATTTATTGTATCTTTGAATGAAGCCTTGCAAAATAAAATTCCTCTATAAAAGGAAGCTCTGGAAGAAATTTCAGCATGGTACAAGCAAAATGAAGCATTTCCTTGACTTCACCTTTAAAATTTTATAATATTAATATAATACAATACCAAAAAAAAATATTTTCATCCTGCCCTTAGAAAGTAGTGAAAGATATTATTTTTCAACAAACAAAATGCTGTGATTCTTCTCTGAAATCATATTTCTCATGAAACTAACAATCTTTGCTACTTTTTAGCTTTGACTCCATTTGTGGCCTCTGGCAGATGGTTCCATCATCTTTTTGTCTATCTTTTTAGCTCTGTGAGTATGACCTTAAATTCATTTTTAAAGAATGTCTGCAGTCTGACCTGATCTCCCTGCTTATGCCCCATCAACACCACACAGGTTTAGCTGACTCAAGAGATGACTCAAGAGATTCCAGCCCTAAACACTCATCCTAAAATGACAGGAGATGCCAAGCCATGGCACTAGACTGGGGCTTACAAGCCCTCTTATGGCTGTCAGGGACAGAAGGTAGGCTAGAAAGACCCCAAAGATACAGCCTTAGTGACAGATTTGGCAAGGATATCAGTCACAACTACATCTTATTTATGTGCCCCAAATCAATCTGATTCCAGTCAGGAGCAAAGTCTTGCTTTTGCCAGTAAGACAGCCACCTCACATACATTGATTATATCTTCAGAACTCCAAAAACATGCTTTGGTATAACAAACTATTAAATGTGTGCCAAGAGCGGAAGATAGATGCAGCAGAAAAGAAACTTACTACAGGAAATACTAAACACCAGATAGCTGAATTACTCTGCAAGTAAAGGTTTAATCCTGCAAAGTAGTGTTCAGCCTGAGACAAGTTTTCAAAGAGACAACACTATGCATAATAGTCAAAAACCATGTTAGGTACCTATCTGCCCACTGGGCACCAATTTACTTTGGAAATCTTCCCCTTCCAGGCCAAAATGAATTGTCTGTGAAATCAGCAGGAACTGACAGCACTTTGCAATTTGCAGGAGAGGTTCACCCTGTCCCAGGACATGCAATGAATCAGTGTTTTGAGTAAAGGTTAAGAAATGTGCACACTTGTGACAGGTCAGCTGAGGAAAAAAATGCCTGTAAATAGTCTGATCTAAAAATGAGTTCTCTTTAAAAACATTATCTAGAAGCCAGGGACATTGAGAGATATTAGGACAAATGAATTAGGTATTTTATAAACATAGCTACAATCCATCTATTTTAAGAAAAGAGGTTGGAGGAATGTGGAGTTACTGGCCTAGCATAAAAATTTCCTATTTACAAATCACAAAGCAAAAACCAGAGACCACAGGCTAATTAAAATAGCTGGACAGCAATGATGGGAAACATAAGGTGCTATTTTTAGGGGATCATATGAGAGCCCAAGCAGCTAGAAGTCTAGTCAACCCAGAGATGTCACATGGCTGCTCTCAGAGTCCTTTGCATGGTATTACCCCACTGCTGACACGGTGAGCTAGCCAGTATAATTTTTGCTTCAGATCCCTCCACCTCCATGCAGATTTCATGCAATATTTTGCATTTTACACAACATGTTGGTTGAAATTCCATGGAAGTTTCCACAGGAGCACTGGCCCTGTCCTGTGCCAGGTTCCTTTGCGCTTGAGAGAGGGGTTTTGGGCAGCATTTGCAGGGCTGACTCCGCCCACATGCTGGGGAATACTAAGGGTGTACAAAAGGAAATTTGTTTTATGCTGCAGTAGAGCTGGTACCGCAGAGGTAGCTGTGGTTCAAATGTGGGTTTATCTCTGGGTGGGGCGGGCTAAAGAAAGGAGAAAACATTAAAACTTGTTTTAACCTTATAAGTTTGTCTGAATTACACCAGTTTCCATTTTGTGGTTCGCATAGTACGCTTGCTGTTCTCCAAGAAGAGGAAACAGTGAAGCACAGCAGAAGAAAAGATGAGAATTTTATTTCTTAGCTGCTAATGAATTTTCAAAACATCTGCATTAAGTCAAAAACTCATAGCACGGCAGAATACGTTCAGAAAATACTGGGGTACAAAATGTCTGCCTGCATGGTTTTGCGCTGGAGCACTGGTGCGCAGTAAGGGGAAGGCCAGCTTGGCTTAAGAAGGAGGTTTCAGCCCAGATGTGAATCAGACAGGGAATGAATTTAAATTTGAACTTCCTTCTTCTCAAATCAACTCTCTTCCTAGCTCAAAAACCTCCCCAGAAAGGAATATTGGAAACCACAGAAGATTTTGAAAAATATTTCAGTTTTGCATATCTTGGAAGAAAAAAACGGGCACCTCTAGTATGTAAGCCACAGCAAGCCCAATTGCCTAACCTGTTTTCAGTCTATTAGAGGATCCGAGTGCACCATTTAACTGCAAAAAGCAACATAGCTTTTTACCTTTTTCCCGTTCCAGTAATCCGAGGAATTATAATACTGCATTTCTAAAATGATATGATTTTAAGTCATGTTTAAGAAGAGTAAGTAAGCTAAAATTGGCATTCAGTAAAACAGGAAGCACTAGAGAAAGAACTAGAAGTTTATGCCTACCCTTTCAGAAAAAGCCAGTGTGTAATTGTTGAAGGTTTTGCTGAATGTCAGGAATAGAAGATTAACAAGCTAACAGATGGTGATGCAGAGAGATTATCAGTGCTAGCGGGAGGAATTCACGCAAACACAGAAAGGCCAAGAACAGCTAAAAACCTGGCCTGAAAGATAGCAAATGTGCTTCTCTGCAGAACAGTGGTAAATAATGACAGAGAACAAAGGAGCTAAATGAGGAACAGAAAGTAACTGCTGTGGGAAAGCAAGAAAAAAGAAATGTGCCAGTCAGAAACAGAGCTATGTTGTACACATTCACTGCAGAAAGCAGTCCCAGCTCCTTCACCTGCAGCACACCTGCACTGGTTGACACAGCTCAGGACCTGGTTGCAAGGTTCTTGGCACAATCTACCGAGGGAATTGGGTGGACTGGAAAACTAGAATTGGATCTTCATCCTTTCCCTGTAACTGACCTAGGAGAACAGGGTCAGTGAGGTATGTAGAGAAACTAGGAAGAGAGCATCAGAGAACCCTCTAGGAATCCCCCAGGTCTAAAAACTATGTCACAACTCTTTAATGAGGATTAACCCATTAAGTACCAGGTAATCAGAGACGACTCTTATCAGTGAAGTGATTCCTGGGACTGAAATTACCCATGCCAAATGTACTAAAGTGTCTGGTATTAATAAACTGACAAATGCAAACAAACGAATTCTTTTTTCTTATTCCATGAAGGAAAGGGCATGTGGTTTGAGTTATGATCATATAAAACTCTGAGTTGTGGCACTTTTTAAAGCTTTGTAGTCTGCAAAACTAATTAGAAAAATCTATGCAGTCAAATATTTGAAGGAAAATATAATAGGAATGAAGAGATAAATACTGTCTTTTTAAAAGATGTCACAACTAGTTTTCTTTGAATTTTACAGAAGCATTTTAGGCAAATAGATAAACATAAACCAAATAATATCATTATTACTGATGGAAATTCTAATCCTGCAAACATGGATGTGATTAATTATCTTCCTGCAGAGATCAGGGGCCCTTCTCTTAGGATCAAAACTAAACATGTTCTCCAAATCAAGGCTCAAAGCAAACCTGTGATGTCATTCATACAGATATTCCCAGTGATTTCAGCCAAAGTGTTTACACACACTGTAGAGCACAGACTAAAGCATTTAAGCACTTTAAGCTCAAAGTGCCTTTTTATTGCAATTGTTTTGTTAGTAACAGAAAGTATTGCTGTTTCAAAATACAGCAAGTAATTCCCAAATCCAAGGTGTATCCGAAATCAATTAAGAAAAAGACTGTATATTCAGGCAGGCCTGAACAAGGAGGCAAGGTTTGATGTCTCCACTGATGACACTTTCAACAGTGTCCATGCCATCTGAGATCACAAATCCTATTGATTTCAAAATTCCTGCTGAAGGACAACAGCCCTTCAGATATTTCAGTGTGACGCATGGATGCTGGGTATTTTGGAAACTGATGTTGACTGCAGAAGTAGCCTGTTGGATGTAGCTGAGCCAGCTCCAATCAACAGAAACCCCTCCAGAGACATGAGTGGGAGTTGGAACAGACTCTGCTTGCTTATTGCTTTAAAGATGGAGCTTGTGCTGTCCTCACAAAAAGGATGCTGAGGAGACCTTGGACTAGTCTTTTTCCAGCTTAGTTGAGCATGACAAGCTTGAAATATCTTAGTAGAAAAAGATATATTTATCAGTTCTGAATGTCCACAGATTTTTGGGAAAACAGTTGAAGAAACAAATGCAAAACTTCTTTGTTAGTAAAGCAAGACTAGAAAATATGAAGGCAGCAAAGGAAGCGGTGGTGTAAATATAGATGAGTAAAAATTAAACTTTATTGAAACAACAGTATTTTTACATTGTTCAGCATCAGATATATGGTTAGCTCCAGTGTCCCGATGCACATTTTCCTTTATATCTTTCACAGCTTTACCATTTATTTTGGCAACAATACAGAAAAAATAAAGTAATGAAATTCTCACAGTTGCCTTCAAAAATCATCTGCAGACTCACTGTTTCCATAGCACACTTCAGATATAATCACTCAGTCCTTATGTTTATTATTTGAGTTACATTAGTCTGAGACGTTAATGAGATTTTACTAATAGCCATCAAAAGGAGGTTATTAAGGGTTTCCATTGTGGCCAGAAGTAGAGTAAGCAAGCACCTAACCTTTCAATCAGAGAAGATAATCTATAAATCCAAGACCATTTATACCTGGACATGTTGCTTATGACAAAAAAAAACAAAACAAAAACAAAAACCAAATCATAAACCTGAACAACTGTCAATTTGAATAAAATCACACTGCAAAACACATAGACATTCATATTAAATATTTCTACTGGAATACTTCACAGATTCATGTTTAGTTAAACTTCTACAACATGCTGTGTAGACATGTTGCTAGATTCAGAGCAACTAAACTACATGCTGAACATGACACTGGGAACCTACAAAAAAGCCAGAAAGAGAATAGAATTTATCTCTCTTCTCTTTCAGCATTATGGACTAGTAATATTTAAAAAGTGCCTGTTCTCTTGAGTCTACAGCTGTATAAAGAACAATAATAATCAACAACTTTTGTGATTAGCTTCTACCAAATGCAATCTTATCTTCAGCTTCAAATGGATACATTCATCTGTCTTAAGTTGTTGTCTAGAGTTGCTATGCACTGGTGGTATGTTCCATCCCAAAGGTGGCTCTCTGGGAAACTTTGAAGCTCTATAAATAGAAGATGATACTGGGAGGGAGCAGAAATACAACAATTCACCCTCAGGGCACACTTGTTTCAGTATTTGAATGCATGGATGGTTCACAGTCAGTGATGTGCGGGAAGGAAAAGCTCTAGTGCAAAATAACCTGTAGGAGCAAGATGATGAGATTCAGCAGACAGAATCCATCACACCCAAAGCTGGCCTTTTGCAAGGTTTAAACTGGCCATCTAGGCTGCCTTTCTCATCAATGGAGGTTAGCAGACACCTCTGGAAGGTCTGAAATGCCTTTGTTCCCACAGAAAGGATCAGTCTCAGGACATGGTCATCCCTGCAGATGAGAGAGAGGAAGCCTTCCTAACCAGCTTAGTCTAGGCACTGAGTGCTGAGACAGCTGAAGAGACTCTGTCCCCAGAAAGGGGACCAAAACCTAGCAATGGCTGAGATCTCCAAAGCAAGGAAAGAGAAACAGAATACACACAAGAGATGTAAAGGGAGTGAAGGTACTGGGAAAGTCAGAAAAAATAAGTAAATTAAGAATTAAGCATTCTCCTCTAAGTCCCTTGATTTCTCCCTTCCTAAGCAAGCCACACTAAGCTGTCACTGCCTGAGAAGCCCAGTGAGCAGTGCTGCTGTGCTCTCAGTGCTAAGCAAGCACCAAACCCCTGAGATGCCTTTTCTGTAAGCTTTTTGCTTCCAGACACGAGTGTCATTCTTGACCACTGCAATGCAATGGAATTTTAGAGCTCGGCTAAAAAAAGGAAGAGAGAAGGTGGACACTGAAACCACCGGCAAATTTGAGCAAGGCAGGGTGATATCTCTCATCAGCAAGAACTTCACGAAGTGAAGGGTGTTTTATCTCACTTCAAAATCAATCAGGAAACAGCCTTTCACTCAGAAAGATGAACTAAAGAGATACGTACCCAGTCGTCCTCATAAAGAAAATCTGCCTGTGCCGAGGCCCTCCTTCCCCCACAGCCAGAAGGGCCGTGTGAAGCGGCAGGGCTGCCGTGGTGTGCCCTGCACCAGTGAGGGGTGCTGAGCAGCGCTGGCAGCGATACCCCCACACAGACACCTAACCCGCCTCCCCTCGCCCCACAGCCTGCCAGTGCTGCGGGTGTTCCAGCATGACAACATGCTCCCCCTCCTACATAATCAGGTGCCTAAAGGTCCTTTCAAGCAGAGCCCATGCTGCTGACAGCAGTGACAAGCAAACACTGGCTTTGCCTAAAAAGACAGGTGCTGTTTTCTAGTTAAATGAGCCTTTAAGTCTGTTTCCTTTCACTGTTCATTTGACAGCCCTGGAAAAAGTGCATGTCCTCAGCTCACAGTGTGCTGAGTACAAAGGCTGGAGGACAGAAGAGAGGGTGGCAGTGGCTTGACCCCACTTCAGCAGCTCTCTGCCTGGAAGCAGTGAGGGGTTAGCCGTTACGGTTCAACTCTTCATTCATCAAATGAAAAATTCACCTTAACCATACCTCATTCTTCTCCAGAGAAAGTCCAACAGAGGCCTAGGGCAACACAACATACCTCTACCCAGCCACTGGCAAAGACAACACAAACTACCTTTCTCCGGTTTGTGTCAAGAGTCAGGGAGCTCAGGTATCAGGTAGGCACTCACACAACAATGGACTGACCAGTAAGGCCTGAAAAGAGGGTGGAAAATCAGTGGCCATGAGAAGTGGCCATTAGCAATTAGGCTTATGAGAAATGCTGCTAGTTAGAAGATCTTTGATTAATACTATGGAAGACAAGAATCCTTGCTCACCTAGAGATAGCCACCTGCTCTTTAGTAAAAATGCCAGGATGGAAACTATGAAGCCACTATCAGAGTCGGATTTTTTTTTTAGTTTGTACAATGGGACAGACTACCAAATCCAGGTGGATGCAAGTGGCATGATTCAGCCTAACCTTCCTCAGAGCAATTTGGCATCTTAGCCAAAGAACGAGATTCAAGAAGGTCCTTTGCGCACTAATTTGTCGTCTTTGTGCCAGGTGATCAGCATAAACTCCAACCTTCTCCCTCTGCAAATCCTATTATTCAGTGTGATACAAGAATATCAGAAAAAATATCCAGTCTCTGACTGTGTCCAGGATTATCCTTCCACTGGTATTCATTGTGTGGCTTGTAGCTGTCTGTCAGTTGTCTGTCTTCCAGGACGAAGAATCCTACTTATTTAATCTCTTCACATGGAAGAAGATACTCTTCCATGCTTTTTCACGCTTCCCCTGTCTGTACCTTCTCTAATTTACTGTTACAACCTTTTTGAGGTGACAGCAATTACCACAGACAATATCCTGAAAGGATTTATGTGGCAACACAATATTATTCTTGATCCCTTTCCCAGTTTTCGGTTTGCCTTTCTAACTGCTGAGTGTGAAGCAGACATTTTGGAGGCATGAGTCTAGCCTACCAGCACGGAGAGACAGACATCAAAGCCAGTACAGCAATACTCTTCAGCAAAGGATCTTCAAAAACCCTGCTCCTTTTAGCTCTCTGCCAAGACAGCCTCTTCAGGCTGTCCCCCGAGTGTGTGCTGCACCCACAGCACAGTCAAGGCCTTGGTAACTCTAATGCCATGGGTGGAATATATCACTTGGTTTAGCTTGTCCATGATCTCCTTACCACTCCCATTTCCCATGCCTGATATTAATCCTAGCAACTATCACTAATAAAAAAAAATCTGATTCTTTTTCCAATCAATTTGCCATTCATTGCCAAAGCCCCAGAGACAGGGAGCACTGAACTTGTATCCATTAATTAACATTCAGTATAAACTGTACTACTGATGCAGGATGCATCCTACAAATGCATAAGCACAGGGATAAAGGAACAAGTCAGATAAGGAAAGTTATTTGCAACTACCTGCAATCTTGGCTGGCGCTGATGTTTTCAGTGCTTGATGCTACAATCAGAACAAGGTGCAGCACTCCACCAGCCTTTGATGACTTAGCTGATAGGTACAAGATCAAATTGATAGGGCATTTCTAGATCCACACCCTAGTCCTGGAAGGGTATGCAGAATATTTGGTCTAGATTGCACTGAACTGAATTCAGTACCACCAAATGAGTTTCTGTTGGCTGCTGTTGGGTTTTGGGCTACCCAGCTAAGACAGGTGACATTCAAGTCATTCAAGGGATGAGGTGCTGCCTTAACAAGTGAATTTTGCCAGTGTGTGGTACACTGTCAGGTATGCTGCAGGGACTTCAACCTGGCACCTAGCACCGTCACTCTGGCACCTAGCGCCATCACTCTGGCACTGGGAAGTATCCAAGTATGGCACTGGCAATGCTGTTCAGAGAGAATAAGCTGCACCATGCAGCTGTGTCCCAGGGGCTGCAGCAGCTCAGGTGGTGATGTTTACAGATATCTGCACCACAGAGACACAATACTGACAACTGAAATCCCACAGGCACATGACACACATAAGCACATACATTGTGGTAAGACACCTGGGAAAAACTTCCCCTAAAAGTTCTTGCATATCTGTCATGTAGCTAATAATTTTAGCCCAAGAATGATCTGTTTGCCTTGAAGTCAGAAATGCCCTCCATTTGTGGAGTTAATTCACAGTTTTAACAACACTAGAAGGCAGGTTTTTGTGGTCAAATATATTGCCACATTAATAACTTCAGAATATTACATGAAGCACAAAAAGAAAAGAAGAGAATAAATTAACAAAAGAAACTTGCATGGCACACTAGAGAATTTAAGTGCCATTTTATTACACACAGCTTAGAGTTAAAGTTTTAATTTTATTTTTAAAGATAGCAATATATCATTTTCATCCTCTGTGTTCAAAAATACTTTGAGAGGATGATCTACAGGACCAGCAAAGCTGTAGTCAAATTCTAGTTGACCAAATCCCTTCAGTTTTACAGTGTTAATAGAATTGTTATTACATTTGCATTCATTATTTCCTCTAAGAAGGGACTTTTCTCCAAGGATTCTTATGTATTTTAAATACAAATGAACGAGTCTTCCCCAATCCCTTATGAGCTGTTAGGCAGTCTTATTTTACAAAGGGGTTACAAAGGAGAACACTGAGGTAGAGAAGGGTTACTGGCCTTATTTTCCCAGGAACTGACTTTGAAACAGTTCTTAGTTAGTGGTTTGGCTCAGGTTAAAGCTTTAGCTCTAAGTCAGAAGCAGCTCGAGGAATTATTCCCATCCCCCTTCTTGGGACATGCCTCCTTGTCCAGATGTATGGCTGCATACATTCATGCGGAACAAGTACAGTAAGCATTGCCACTTGTGGGTTTCACTTGCTTTGCTGAGCCGGCACTGAGGAGCTTTTAAAAGTGGAAAGGCATTCAGGGGCATCTTTTTCTTTTACAAGCTGCAGACATTTGCCTCTTAGCGAAGGTCATCAACCAGGCATAGAGATCTTGGTGGATATCACTGCAGCAGAGTTTCCAAATGTCTCCTCTATCCAGCAGCTCTTCCCACCACCTTATATTGCAGCCCCGCAGAGTTATATTTGGAGACAGATACAGGGGTTATGTTCCCAAGGGCCTCTGTTGGAGTAAGTTCAGAGTGTGTTGTCATGATGGACATGCACACATGTGCCCTAGCAGAATAGAGGTCAAACATCATTCATGAATATGTGGA
>JANHFX010004863.1:0-55119 GCA_027560015.1 Chloroceryle amazona | reverse complement strand
GCTATTGGCTATCAAGCTGTCCCTACCTTCCCGTACAACGCGGAAAACTTCCGAACGCCGGACCCTAACTACCACAAAGGATGTACACTGGATCAGATTTATACAAACACTGCAAAATTCATGCCAAGAGACCTGAGGTAATGTTATCTGTACTGTTTCCACCTTTTCCCAAGGGGGAAATAGGTGAATTTGTGATGATGACATTTTTGCCTCTTAACAGACTGCAATCCTGAGAACTTACATTCCACATTCTATTTCTCCCTCCTCAATGCTTCCTCTCAACAGAGGTCCTCAACAGCATAGTTTTGGAATGACAAATATCTGCCCAGGCTTCAGTGACTGTAGTAACCTCACATTCCCTTTTCTGGTGCAGCTTGCATAGCACAAATTCATGAAATTCAAAGTTAGCCCTTGAATACTTCACATGCTGGTTCTGCTCCTTCCTCCCCAGACATCAACACCTTTAAGCAATGCTGTATTACCCCTGAACTGGTCTGTCTGATATACTTTTGACTGACAAGCAAGGACAGTGACAAAAAAGGGGTAAGGAAATCAAGCCACATGTTGTGGCCAAGGGCTTGATTTCTGTAGAAAAACATATCAAGTCCACATAAACTGTGATCAAGGGTCACCTTGCATTTGCTGTCCACTACCTAAGGCTTTCATGGACATCCTCTAATAAATCTAATTCACAAGGTGGTCTGTATGAGGGGAAGCAGGGGGCTGGAAGACAGCAAGCACAACTGAGATGGACAATAAAGTGGAATGGCATCTACCCAAATCTGACGTGACTCAAGGATTTAGTGGGAAATGCAGTCTTGTTTCAGATCCCTCCCCTAAGATTAATTTGTGTTGTGATGCAGGAAGACATTAGTAACATGGTCAAAGTTGAACGTCTTGGCTGTCACTTGATCACACATAGTGATGATTTTACTAGCAAAGGATTAGGCACTGAGATGCTGTTTCTGCTAATTGCCCATCATTAACACTGCCTCCAAAGGAAAGACCTCAGGCCTGATCCATCAGAAGTACAACACTCATTAAATTCTCTAACCAAGTTTATCGTAAACCATAATGTAGATGCTTAAATCCTGTTGAAGGAGATAAACTCAATGTTTACATAACTGTTTAAAGAGAGGAGGGAGGTAACTAGAAACATATTTAAGTCTCTCATTTCAGGAATCCAAAATAGTGTTTTGTTGCCTTTCTTCCTTGTTTGTCCATAAACATCTTTCTACTCATCCTGCTTTGTATGCCAGAGCAAGGCAAGAACAGACCCATCGGGTAGTGACTGAGATTTATGAGAAGCCTCTGTCAGGGGCTTTCACCTTTCCACAGCATCACAAGCAAGAGCAAAATGACAGTTTTCACAGTGAGATAAGGGATTTAGAGGAAATCTACCTGGAAATAAATGATGAGTGGTTGTTTTATTTTAATTGGTGTTTATGAAGATTATCTTATGGCTTCTAGTACTTTTCAGTGTTTGTTAAATGTAAAAGGAGAAAAAATGCGTAATTTTAATCCCAAAACAGGGCAGTTGGCTTGGTTATGCCTATTATATTCAATTAAAGATGCAATATTTGCTTTATCTCAAGAGAAGTCCCAGCTATTTATGCCCAGTGTAAGGACAAATACTAGGTAGCACCAAAACAGGATGCAGTTAAGTCTAATGTCATGTCACCATGAGCATTGCTCACATTATAAACAAAGTGCGCGGCAATTACATTGAGGCAGAACTGAACAGTTTGTTCAAGTGCCTCTGCTTTATGCACATTCAAAATTTGTTTCCAACAATGGGATTTCAAGAGTGAAGTGCAACATGGTCATACATTTGAGGCATAATATAATCATGCTGTAGGAGCCTGTTTGTCCACTATTCGCTAGCCATCGCTACCCTTGAGTGGCAGTCTGACAACAAATGATTTCCTTATCATTCAAACTAACAAAGAAAAATCCAAGTTTAACATTCCTATTCAGAAGTTCACCAGGATTTCCTGTGGAAGCTACATATCTGACATCTCAAGTCCCCTCTTTTGATGGGTGAATTTACCCCCCCCCAATATATACAAGTAAAAAAAAAAAAAAAATATCCCTGGATGCATTAAATTTTTGCTGTGCCAGTGCAATGGATCACACTGTCCTCTGGTTACAGCACATCATGAGAATGCAATTTGGCAGGTGACCTAGCCAAGAGAGGATAATGGGGACATGAACTACTTAAATTCCAACTCCTGTGGGGCACTGCATCTACATTCTCAAAAGGGAGCAACAGGTATTTTTCAGGAATTCATTCCTGAAGCTCAACCTTTCCACATTTATGGCACCTTTTCTTGACAGATTTATTCTGTTGAAGCCCCTGTTTTATACCTAGGAACACAAGAGATAAAAGAAAATAAAAAAATCTCATCCATTCCAACACTCACAATTCTTAGTGAAAGAAACAACCTGTGGACCTTTGGCCATAAGAAAATGGATTTCTCCCTCCCAGGAGGAAAGAAGCAATGGACTTCGAGCCTTCCATACTGTGCCTGGCTACTAAAGCTGCAAAGTGACTTTGGAAGAACATCATGTACTTCTAGTGCTCTGTACCTGCAGCTATAAGCAGTGCATTATGATACTCTATTTGCCAAAAAAATAAATAAAATATTACTGAATACATTTGTTACTTTTATATTTAGATATGGCCCAGAATTTCCTACATCACTGGTTTTAATCTGCCAAGTGGTCATGTCAGCCATGACTGGTTACACTTCATGAAGTCTGGGATTTGAGATGAGGTAGGCAGACAACCGATGGACAGTCTTCTCCTTACTAAACTAGAGACACATAAGAACAGTTATGTTCTCTGCGACGTACCCGAGTTGTAAGGAGAACTACAGTCAGCACAATTTTTTTATGAGAGAAATATCCAAATGAGCAATATCTCATAGAAAGACACTCCCAAAATCCTCTATCATCAGAGCCAGATGTCATATCTATGACACCATTATTCTTGAAATACTAATAACCCACTTAAATCACCACACAGTGAAGAACTGCTTCTCCCACATTCAACATCTAGCACACCAAGTGACTTTTTTGCTACCTGCAGAGGGCAGCAAGTGCAGATTCTCCCAGAACAATGTGGGGAGAAGCCAGAGAGGAAATCCCGGTGTCCTGCCCTTTGTGAAACAACGAGGCTGTTCATTCAAATGTGTCCCTAGACTGTAGCTGTTGCATGGGAAGAAATGATCTCTGTGGCTGTATTAGCAAAAATAGTTAAATTAAGTTTCCCAGTTCTCCTGCCACCTCCAAAACTACATCCTGTCCTATGCAGGACTCAGAGAACCTATTTCACTTTCCTGACACCAGCATAATTACAACCAGACAACACATACAGGCAGACGAGAGCAGAAAACCAGATCACAACCACTACAGCAACTGAAAGCATGAGCAAACCTGTCAACTCTGCCAACTTTGCCACCTTCTCCTCCCATCCACCTCCCTTGATTCTTTCCTTCAAAGCCTATTTGATCCATTAAAGAGAAGTGTTATTAAAGGTGGGCATTTTATTTTTGCAATCTTCTTATCGCTCATCTTTTTAAAAAAGGATACTTACTGCCTTTAAAAACTGTTAATATGCCAAATACCTCAAGAACCTGTACAATTATAAGGCAAACACATAAAGAAAAGTCAAAGCTAAAACCCAGGAACTGTGACTACACCAGGTGTCCTGTCTTACTCATTTAGTCTCCTGCTTTAAATTAGGGAAGTACTAACACATAAATCCAGAAGTGGTTTAAAAAAGCAACAATAGTAATACTCTGTTTTGGCTATCATGCCACTACTTTCATAGCATTTGACTTCCTCGTTTCTTCCCTGGGCACCCTTAAGTTTACCATTAGCACAGCTGCTTATGTTCACATTCTTACAAACACTGGCTAAAGACTGTGCTTCATCTCCTGAGTTAGCAGTTGAATAAACCGGCTGATTTTCAAAAGCGCAGAGCATGACTTGCAGAGCAGAAGATGCTGCTACTCTGTACCATGAGAGCAGCAGCAGCAGGAATTTAAGGTGAGAAGGGCATGACCTGAGAGTGGTTGGGATCTGCCTCCAAGTCCTGAACCACTGTGAATTGCCCAATTCTAAACATCATGTACAAGAAACAAACCCAACTTTTCTTTTGCATTAGAATCGCATGCTGTTTGAAGAGGTCTAAGCAAAACCTTGTGCTTTTGCAGTTATTTCAAAAGCTGTGATGGTTTAACTTTCTCTAAAGTATAACCATAGCTCCAGATTTTCAGAGTCTCTGTTGTTTGGGTTTTTTTCAATAATGCCCATGGAAGTGTTTACCCCATTTTCTTGATATAAATTACTCTCAGTGGCTTCACTTTAACAGAGTCCAACATGCTTATACAGTGTACTGATGGACAGGAGATACAAGAATATTGGATGGGAATTGTACGTACTTTGCCCTTTCTTTCACTTGCTCTGAAATATCCTGGGCACTGTGTTGTGCTCCACCACCACACAAGCCACCTTCAAAAAGCAAACATCCAGACATTTTCAGAGGCTGGTTAGGAACTTTCTAAGTTATCGTCATACACTTCAAAGGTATTTTAAGACACAGCTGAGTGTATCAGAATGTGCAACGACAAAGCCAGGCTGCCTGGGATGTTTTGTTCATGCCGTATGAAAACCTACATAGGCAAAATTCCAGCAGTGCTGTCTCAGTAAAGGAATTTTATCAACACAGAGCCCTCCAGTGACTGAGAGCCTGATAATCAGAGGAGCAGACACTACCATCCAGTGAGTACTGGAGCCTTCATTTAGGGTCACTCAGTCCTAAAATCATTGCTCAGAGGCCCAAACTCTCCCCCAAGAGCACCTTTAATTAGCTTTGTGGGATTCTTGTTTCCTCCCACAGCGTCCCAGCTCCTCTATCCCCTTTCCAGATGCTACAGGATCTCTATTGTGACTTACAGTGCTTCAGAGAATATACAGTAAGTGGACGAATCTCCTCCTCACTCAGATTTGAGCAATGAAACAAGTACAATGTAGAGAGGTTTTCCCACAGGATAGGGTATGTATTAAAATGTATTCACATGCTCTGTGAAGAGGGTCCTTTCTCTCCCTGAGCAGATTCCTAACTCCTGCCTGGAGCTGACTTGGTACAGCGAGGAGCTGTTAGACAAAGCTGGCCAAGGAAGACAAGTAGAAGCCTCCCTCCCCAGTCAAACCTAGCTTTCTGATGGAGCTGGCCCAAGCAGTGAAATGTACCTGCTGGTGCATATATGCAGTTTTGCTGGGATTAATGCCAGTTTGGTTTGTGTTTAGCACAGGAGAGACGCAATAAATAAGGCCTGTTAGTCCCACCAAACGATGGAAATAAGGAAATACATTGAACAACTGCCTTTTTCATTCTGCCTCGTTCATTATTCATTTCAGATAAGGTGAGGATGAGACTGTGTACCATGGCATCATGCTGCTGAAGTCTGTACTATCATGGAAATATGCAACAGGTTGAATTAACATATCTTATATCAGAAATTTCACATGGTAGCACAAAATACCACTTCCAAAAATCTCATCTTAGTGCAATACAGTTCTTCAAATGTTATTTTGGTAGCGTTACCTAGGTGTGTGGTTTGGTTTTGGTTTAAAAGTAATAAATAAATAAATACAGATTTGGTTATTTGACTTTGTAACAACATCTGTTCAGGCATCACCATCAGAAAGACTATTGAATTTTACATACTGTAACATGTATTTTCTACTCGACACAAGAAATCCATTCATGTAACAGAGAATGACACACAGTCCAAAAACCAGTATATTATCCATGTGGCAGTATACACAATCTTTAGACAACCAAGACAAAAATATTGCAGGATATTTCCAAAAGGCAGTGCAGGTAAAAGAGGGGGAAACATAGGTTCTCTATGGCATGTTTCCCTACAGCAACAAGGCTTATATGATCACACTGTGTGTGTTTCTTAGTCCTCACAGAGGTATCAGAACCAAGACTTTCTCAAGTTGGTGAAGTTTTTGTAATTTAAAAAGTTTCCCACCTGACAGCACTCTGAAAGACATCAGAGTGGAAAAATTATCCGTTTCAGGGGAAAAAGCAAGTCAGATTGGATGGTCTCAAATTGCTACTAAAATGTAACCTGGTTCTATGGAAAACTTGTTTTCAAGATCAAGCTACAAAACAAAACAGACTTTCTGTCTGTCAACTATTATTTTAACCTTGCTTTTTGAGAAACACAGGCTTAATTCTCAGTCTTCTCAGTTCTCGACTTGTTAAACTTTTGCTCTGTGTGTTCCCACACTCATCCTTCCCAGTGACTCATGAAATACCATGAGTAGGATCCTGACCTCTTTCCTATCTCCTTAGCTAACTAAAATACTTCCCAGTTACCTCAAGCATAAATACATCCTCCTACTTCTACAGACAGATAATGATTTTATAAGATGCTTTGAAGAGTATTATTTTATTTTTTAATCTAAATAAACTATTTCATACTAGACAACTTGTCTCCAACTTTTATAAACATTTTATACATCAGGCTACAGATCAGACTAATGTTCTCTAAGACAAGCCAAGATTACAAGTTTCTGTAAAACTGTTCCTCAGATTTGATTTACAAATACATATAAGGCCATATACTATGTTTAAGAGTCAGCAAAGGTTATCCTATGAACATACCTATAGGCCTAAGCACACTAGCCGGAGATTGATACCTCTCCTAGAACACGTTTAGCTGAAGGCAGAAAGGAATTTTAATCCTCTGGTCCAAAGCAGAAGGTTGGAAAAAATGCTGTCATTGCTGATGTTCTTTGTCTGCTATCTGGAATCCCAGATATCAGGAAATTAATAGTAAGAAACACAAGTAAAATGCTAGAGAGACTTGCTACAATGGCCATGCAAAGGTTGACACAGGAAAGATAGATTTCTCAATGGCTTATAATGTGGATAGCTCTAAACAGATCTCTGTTCCCCCACCAAAGACACCCAGAGGAACAGTGAAAAAACATACCACCCTGACCATAAAATCACCTCACTGAAAGCCCTGCTACACGGTGTCTAAGTGCCAGTGCTCTCCAGATGAGGGGTATTAGTACGAGAAAGCACACTGGAGAAGAGGAAACATGAACACTCCCACTGTCGGTACTTAAGTCTGAGCTATAAACCGAGCCATCAGGGAACAGAATCACTAAGTTCCTCAGGAACCCAGACCATGCCTATGGCACAGCAGCAGGAGTCTAAAACAGCCTGCAAGGAAATACCTTTTCATGCAAATATCAGATATGCACCTTTCAAGCACACAGATTAGCCACATTTCCTACAAAAAGATTTATTTTCCAACCCAAATTTATATCTGCCTACCTGTGTTTCATCCAAGCACATAATATGCTCACTGCTATGTGTTAACCCAAAAGATATACAAATTCCCACAGTGATGTGCAGGCACTTTTCTTCACCATGGAAGATATTGTCTTCTGCTGCAATACCTTTTTTTCCCTGCTGAAGAATAACAAAATCAGTCTAGTTTAGAAAAAAAAAATGTAAATCCACTGGGAAGCAAGGAATGATGACACATAGACACAAACCATTAGAACAAATAATCCAAATAAACTGTGCCTGGAAGAAATTAAGCTCAGTAAAAGTTGTAACGTCCATGAGGGACACCACACAGTTTTAAAAACCTGAGAAGAGAGTAAGATCTGGGGCAGGACATCTATAAAGCAATAGAGTGCTCAGCTGAGCCATGGACTATTTTGGCATTTTCTTTCCTGATTTTGTACAAAAGACATCTGAGTACACATGCCCCAAGGTTTTTTTCTTTGCCTCCTTGCACCTCTCTGAGCTGGCAATAGGATGGAGCTATAGTGTCCCTCAAATAAAAACAAAAATCCCACATCTTTAAAATATACCAGTATGTCTGTAACACAATACATTCCTTCAAAATGAAAACAAGATGGAGGTTTCAAAAAAAAAGGATCAAGACTGAAATAGTGAATGGTTTTCCATAGTATTCCTTAATGTCAAGGGAGGAAGGCGTTAACTGTTGCAGGAGTGCTTCCCTTTGTTAACACACCCAGTATCTGTGAGTCTGCTGTTTACTGAGATGTGGAATCCCTCCCAGTTGTCTCAGCAGCTCAGTCATGACACAAGGGGAGATGGAGAAAATAGCAAAGGAAGAGCAGCTGTGAGTTTTCAAGCATAGTTTCCATTTGTTCCGGGTGTCGATAGAAAAAGCACCTTGATTTTTGGCAGTAGCCAGCTCAAACATGTTTTCTTCAATTCGTTCCATGATGTGACATGACATGTTAATGGAAGACAACATGTCCACACACACCAGAGTTCCCCGAGGTTGACTAATTTCCATGAAAATACATCAAGCCAAGTGCACAAAAACTTTCAATTTTTTTCCAAGAATCTTTTTCAATTGGATTCAAGACTTGCTTGGCCACACTCTGAAAGCATATATTGGAGGCTGAGGACTTGATTTATGTGATGATGAGCTCTCATCGAGAGCTGTTAATGAAACAAAGGAAACAATCCCTTGTATCAGAACAATGAACCTTTTCACTGCATATCTACCTGCAGCGGCCAATACAGAGGATGCCAGCAATGGTTACATAGGTCAGTCAGTAATAGAACAACCTGGAGGCTTCCTTTTAACTTCTCACTTTGGGACTGAAGTGAATCCTGTTGCATTGGAGTTTCCTTTTTCTTTGCATATATGTTGAATTGCCATTATTTAAAGAGCTTTTTTTTTTTTTTTTTTCAAATTATTTGATTTATCCTGCTGAAATTTTTAATTTCACAACATTTTCTCTCTCTTCTTGTTCATTTTGTCACATTCTTGAATTCTTGGTGTCTATAGCTCTGTTATGGTTCCTTATATTGCTGTCAGGCTGAAAGTAATTAAAATTTTCTCCTCTCTGCTTAACTCCTCGATTTGTTTTATGTTTTGCTCTTTAAGAACCTACTCCTAAAAAATAATGCAGAGCATCCTGCAACTAGGACAGTGAACCAACTAACTCCAACTAGAAAAGAGGCACTGCTATGTGGGTAAAGGCTTTGGAAAATATGATCCTAAATGCCCAAATCCATTTTCTAATTAAGCAGCATAAATCTGGGCATCTCCACAAACAAAAAAACACATTACACCACTTAAAATGAAAAGAGAACAACCACTTGCATATCTCAGAATCTTTTAACAGGATCTTCTTTTTGAATCAACCTCAACTATCCTGGAACCTCACAAAATCATAAGCTGCTGCAGTGGTCTATGCTTTGTCTTATTTACTGCAGTTTGATTCCATTTTCTGCACATGGGACAGATTCTGTAGAGAATCAAAGTTTGCCAGAAAGACAGGTTTCCTTTGAACCTCAGATGGAAGAGAAGGAACAGTGTTTTAGTGTGTCTCTAATTACAGCCACCATGACAGTTCCTATGTGTAGCAATAAAAATAACCATAAACCTACCTAATCATTAAAGTAAAGCAAACAACTCCTCTCTGTATCATCATACACAGGTACTGGAGTTGCTAATAAACCAGGAAGAGCACTAAGGCACTGGAGGAGCATCTTTCCTATCTCCACAGTTTCTTAAACAACTTTAGAGGCATATTTTTATTAAGTATATGCAAGGCAGATGATCTTAAACCTCAAAAAGAGTTTGTATAATAATTGTGTGCTCTTCTAATGCTCTCCAAAGACCTATTCAGAGTCCATTCTGAAAGACAATAATATATCAAGAACTTCTGCAAACTTCCTCCTAATGAACACATGCCAATTTGAGACCAAGAATTCTGGCCTCGAAGGACAAAATAACCACTGCTCTTAGTCTCTGGGTGTTTTGCTACTTTATTTCAGAGTGATTCAAAATCTAATTAAATTTCTAAACTCTAATGAAATTACAGAAGAAAAATCATTTAGGATTATATTACGTACAATTACTCACAGCTGAAAATTACAGTTAGCCTCTTCACCAGGGTAGGCTCTCCTGAGAAATCCTTGTTATTCATATAATGTATAAATCTGACATTACTCCCACTATTTACAGGTCAAAGGTAAAAGCAGAATTAATTAAACATATATATCCTGCCCAGTAGCTGGATGGTGGAGAGGGTGTAACAGAGGGAAGGTTGATAATGATGACTATGCTTGAAACCACATTTCCCAGTTTGGTCAAGAATTGGAATAAACTTGCTACCAAGTAGGATTTTACTAAGCCTGGCTTATTCTGATCAGTGCTTTTCCTCACTGGAGGTATGCTGTGAATGAAAATAGTGAAGCATATGTAGTCAGCAAGTGCACAGTCAGCTAGCTGAGCTATCTGAAGCATTTTGTGGAGAAGCAGCAACAGAATAAACCAACCAGCTTTACACAGTTCAGCCAAATGCTCAGATGTTTAGTTGCTTCCCTAAAATGGGAGAGTCCCCTAAGACTACTGACTCGGGCCAAGGGAAACAAAACCAAAAAATAAAAACACAAGCAGAACAAAACCGAACCACCACAATAATTATAATACCACCTTCAATATTCATGTTATTCTTTTCCATAAGAGGTTCTCAGGAACCTTGGAGCATGGATGAAACATTTGCAGATGAAACATGAAGTATGAAACACTGGTGGCCACTTAAGAAATCCTGACCTTTTCCATCCAGATGGTGCAGAGATTTTGGTTGGTTTTGGTATTTTCAACTCTGATCCCAGAGAGAACCAAGAACAGTGAAAAAGCAAAAATTACACATGTATACACACATGCATCAGTGTGCACAAATGCTCACAGTAAAAAGTAATTGTTAATGCTTCAGCCTACCACGTCTACCACACTCAGTCAGTTCACAGATAGAGCTGAAGCTGCACCAGGGGAGGTTTAGGTTGGATTTTAGGAAGCACTTCCTTATGGAAAGGGTGATTAGACCACTGGAATGGACTGCCCAGGGGAGGTGGTGGGTCACCATTCCTGGGGGTGTTTAAGGAAAGATTGTAGGTGGTACTTAGTGACATGGTCTAGAGAGACCTTATTGTGGCCATTCAGTACTTAAAGGGGAAAATATTTTTTACACTGAGGGTTGTGAGACCCTGGCCCAGGTTGCCCAGCCAGGTGTATGCCCCATCCCTGGAACTATTCCAGGTGAGGTTGGTCAGGGCTCTGGGAAACCTGCTCTGGTTGCAGATGTCTCTTCTCCCTGCAGGAGGGTTGGACTAGAGGACCTTGAAGGGTCCCTTCCAACCCAAACCGTTCTGTGATTCTGGGTGATTCTGTGATTCATAGAGCAAAACAGGGCAGGAATTAAGGTCACCTCAGAGTGTACATGGGTCTTCTTTATTTATGGTGCCTCAAGAATATTATTTTTTGGCTAACACTGTTTCTTTGCTTATCCCTCCACAAACACCTGGAAGTCATAAACACAATTTTTCGCTCAGAGCTTGTCAGCGCAACTAAACTTTTGTGAACATCTTGCTCATTTTGCAGTCATTTTTCCACCAAGGTGGCCATACACATGCAGTCAGCAGCACTCCTTAGGGACTACAATGGTTTCATTAAGAACAGACTTTTGGAAATAGGGCCTTACAACTGTAATTTACTCAGCAAGACAGATGTTTTATCTAGCCTTGAGATCTGAGATTCTCCCTAGACCAGATCACTCAGACATTGTCACCAACAGCAGTTTTCTCTTGTAAAATTTCTCACTCAAGATGCATTTCAGATTATTTTGATTGGAGTATCTAACCTTCTACATGAGGTGAAGATACTAGACAGCAAAGGACTAATCTAAAGAAGAAAGGTATATCAAAAGGCAAGAGGTAAAATCAATATGGAGACCCTTCACAGACCTCTGCTGCAAAAAAGCGAGGCCCATGTTCTTGTGCCTTCCCCTTTGGAAGGGTGGACATGAAGGTTGGAAAGAATGGGTACACTTAGCAAAAAGCATTACTATTTACTCATATCTATTGCTGTCATTCAGTTTTGGAACGGGTTAACCTGTTCCCAAAGAACAGAAAAGTCTGTTTTTTCACTATGGTCCAAAGAATAAGCTTGACTCCTATCAAAAGCATCATCTGCTAGTGAGTTCCTGCTTTTTAGTTCCTACTATGTCAAGACATTTTTCTTAGGTAGAAACTCTTTTTCAGGAACTCCTTGCAGTGGATTTTTAGCCATGTTGAGTTTCTTCTGCTCTGCTCCTGATAAAGCTGATTATGAAAGTGTCCTGGTTTGAGTGAGAACAGAACTAATTCTGTTCAGTGGTTTTACTTTTCAGCTCAGTCCTTCTAACTCACTGCACTGTCTGAAGTCAGCAGCCTGTTTCACAGGTAGTGTCTGCTGCTGGCAGCGATAACACCCCATGTTTAGAGTTACTGCCAAGGACTGGTGTGCAGACCAAGGCCACTGATGGATCTTGTGAACCACATTATGGGGTACAGAAAGTAAAGGCCACACCTGCAGGAAGGAGAGGATAGGGACAGGTAACCCTAAATTGACCAGTAATGTATTCCATCCCACATACATCATATCTGGTATAAAGCCAAATGATCATGAGGGTCTCATTCTCTTGTCCCCCTTTGCTCAGATTGTCTTGGGTCCTCTTCTGGTTTCTTCCTCAGAGCATTTGAGGAAGACTCTGCCTGTCCTGTCTTTGATCCCAATCAGTGTGTTCCTGAATCCGGTACCAGCTCCTGTCTGCTGTGGGGCCCAGCCTGGGACTCCCCCCATGCCTGCTCTACAGCATCAGTGGTGGTGGTGACATAATTGCCCTTGGGGGAGGGGTTTCAATACTGGTTTTGTATATATTCCATTTTTTATTATTATTTTCACTAAAGCTGTTCTAGTTTCCTTTTCTAATCACTAAGTCTCTCTCTCCCTTATTTGTTTTCCCCTTCCCGGGGTGGAGGGAGGGAGGGGGGGTAACAGAGAGCATCTGTTATAGGTTTAATGGGAGCCCTGACCCTAAACCGTGACAGAAAGGGAAACATTCAGCCAAGTACTCCCATCCTCAAAATGTTCTGATGGCATTCATATTGAGTTAAAATAATAAGCTGGCAACACTGAGAGATACTGCATTAGAAGGTTCTCCTTCTAAAGGAGAAAATGCACTTGCATCTCCCATGGATTTAGAAGTCTTCATCAGGGACTAGTTCACTGTGATAGGACTTTTTCAACTTTGTAAAAATAAATGTTAGCATTTAAAGGTCCCTTACAGAGCATAACTGCTGAACTAGGCTGTGACAGTTGTCTGTCCACCTTCTCCACAGAACGTTTTCAAGTAGGGAGTTAATTTATATATTTATATGTTGAACTTAAACCCAAAAAAGGGAACTTCTATTTACAAACGTAACTCAGGATGTGACAGTAGTTTCCCAATAGTCATGTGACCCACTTCAGCATTTTTTATTTTTTTTTTTTTTCATTTAAAAGACACTGCAAAAGAGCTAAATCAGAAAAGTTGGGTGAAACCACTCAACCACTCTGCTGGCAAAACTTCATAATGACCTTACTAACAAGCTGGATATCAGTCCTAATGGCATTCTTCCTTCTCTTACGTAAGTGATCAATTTTATTTCTTTTCCATCCTTCATGAGAGCTTTTTTTTTCCCTGAGCTTGGTGGGTTATTTATTTCCCAGTCTAATTGTATTTTTGTTATTTAAAACTTTGTTTAAAAATAATTTAATTGGAGAAAGAACATTTGTCAAGACAGTGGAGTGTTTTGCCGAGTTTTCTAGCTAATGTTTCCTAGACTGAGGGCTAAGGGGTCAGCTGCGCGCAATCCGGAAGACACCATGAAGTTAAGTACCTGAATCTTTGCAGATGATATGGCAGAGCTGCTGAACATCCTGTTTGGCACTGTACAGAAAACAGTACTTCAGTAGAGTATAAGGAAGAAGTTGATCTGCTTGCATGCTAGCTGCAAGCCACTTCTGATCTCTGAGACTCTCACTTACACGACTTTGATGCTCCTGACTGATGCTGATTCTAATGCTTCCTTCCAGCCCAAAGCAGGGCTTTCTCACAACTTGCATCTTACTTCACAGTTACCTCCACTTAGTTCAGGGAAGAAGTGGAGTTCATGGTTAGGAAGTGTCAGCAGATGTCATATTAACACTGGGACCAACAGGGACTAATGGGGAGGATGGAGCTGGTAGCAGGTACAAAGACAGAAGTTCCCATAGCTTATTATGGTCTCTGAGACTTTAGGTAAGGGGGCAGGCACCCTCTGGTGGCAAAAGCCTCATCTTTACCTAATGAACACCTTCCATGCTACCCTGCTTCATGCAGAAATTCATAGAAAATCATCATCTACCCTTGGGAAATCCCATAAATGCATTTTGCCCCATCTGAGGAATATATATATCAGCTATTCCAGCTTGCATACACTCAATATCCAGTCCTGCCTCAGCTTCTTCAAGCAAAGCTATCCATAGATCCATAGCAGGGCTCTGTGCTCTTGTAATCCTTCTCAGGATGCCAGTGGTGCCTATCTTACGAAATTTACACATATCTAGGAATTTCCCTATGCTAAATACCAGCTAAAGTACCTTTTTTCTTTTTTTTTTTAGTAATGGCTTTCAGGGAAGGTTTTCAGTAGGACCACTGCCTGTAACTTCTTTGTTGTTATGAACATACCTTAGTTGACTCTGGAGTTTCTCAGACACTCACTGTGAGCCATCCTTTTCTTTCTTCTTACCTCTGGGTTTCCCAGATAGTTGCTTTCTTTCCCTTTGTGGCCCCAAAGATGAATGGGACTGAACCCCTGGTTACTTAAATGCCACAGAACCAGCTACTATCTGCTGCAGTGAGAAGGAGAAACCTGAGATGAGGGAGGAAGGGAAAAGAAAGTCACATGGAAGCAGAAGGTAACAGAAGCAAGGGGACTATGGCAAGTGTTGTGCACTGTGAAAGGCAAGGCACATGTTGCTGTTTATCAGTACAAGTTATGGCTGGGAGTTCATAATATCTCATAAGGTGGAGAAAGTGAGCTATTCCTGCTACCTGATCTTATGCCCAAACTGCACTCTGCACCACTTTCCTCCCTGTGCTGACCTACAGACAAGGCACCGTGTGAGCACAGTTCCATAGCAGAGGGCACAGGGAGAACAGAGCGTCCCTTGGTGTGGCTCAGAGCTGTTTTCTGCATAGCCCAGCTCCATGCATAGCAGGTCTGAGGAGGGCTAAGCCTGCCTGGGGATTCACTGAGATCAAAGAAGAGGGGGTCCTACCCTGGTGCATTTATTTGCAGGTCCATCACCTGCTCATCAGAAGTACCTTGAGGGAGGTAACCATACTGGCAGAGGACTGAAATGGGCATCCAGAAGCACAAGCTTCCTCAGCTGCACGCCTGGCTCCAGCAAACTTGGCCAAGCCCAGCTTCTCACACAGACTGCCACACCATATTCATACTCGCTCCTTCTCCACCCCCAGCTCTAACGTAAGACCTGTCTAGTCTGCAGTCTCATGTCTGGACTTGTTGCCAACAACACACACAAAAACATTCCCCACCAGCTGGAGACACAGCCCATACCTCTCGACAGCCTCCAGTGCTGCCAGGGCCCCAGGGGTATATCCTGCTGGTTGCAAGCTATACCTGAGCCAGTTGCAAAGGAGAGGCAACAAAGCATTGTCAGTTCCTTCAAGACACTTTGAAAAATGATCCACACGTCACACAAGTATAGATAACAAATTTATCTGCAAGGCTCTTCCACCCAGAAACAAATATTCTCCAAGTCCAGAGGGTTTATTTGAAGCATGGGAGTTAGTCTAAAGCCAGTATACAGAGACAAGGGATCAAAAAGCTATCACCAGAACTGGGGCACTGCAGAGCTTGAGGCATCATTTCTAACCCCTCTGTACCAGGAGGTTTGTGTACACGCCCAAAAGATCTGAAGATGTGATCTAGGTCCAATGGCAACACCTATGTATTTGACTTAGTCAATCCACTTCTTTCCACTTAAGAAGAAACTGAAAGAAACAGAACTTTGATATCTAACACTGTTCTCAAATGCAAACAGTGTTTAAGCAGCATCCAGTAAATGATATTAAAGCTTAATTAAAACCATATTGAAAGTATGAATTGAAAGTGTTCTCTCTAGGGCTATGGGGTTCTAGAGATTTCCCTCCCTCCCTTTTTAAAAAGAAACTAATAATTTAATTTCAATATATTAAAGTGACCTACAAAAAATATTCCATGTAAAATATTATTTCTGCCATAAAACACATAATCTGTCACTGGTTTAATTCCATTAGAAGGCATACATTAAGGTCTATGTATTATGATCATTAGGATAATAAAAGTAATACAATATCACTTTTATTATGTTTGAATTTAAAACATTCTTCATATGAGAACAAAGAATAATTAAGGGGATGGAAGAAAGTGTGGGTTTTTTTTCCTTTTACTTTCTAATGAAATAAATTCACAAGCAAGAGCAAAGAGACTAGCTTTTAATCTGGAAAATCAGAGGCTATGCTTTTTACACCTACTGTGTAGTCTTAGACTTATTTTTTTTTTTAATTCCTTTTCTTTGTAACTTTGATTTTGGTCAGCTTTTTTTATATCTGCAATTGGATTTCCCACCTCTCCCCAACTCCTTTCTCTGAGTCTCATAGGGTTTTTGGAGAGAAAACATTTCTGCTTCTATAAAATATGTTTCCAGACATTTTAATTATGAAGAGAAGTTTGGCAAAAAAGAAAAAAAAGGACTTTCAGCTAAGAATAAGGGTTCCCAAAATATATTTGGTTGAAAACTCAAGATTTTTTTTAAACTTGTCCCCAGATTTTTGAAGCTTAGTTTGTAATTTATGAAAATTTGGGATTAGAAATGCACTTAAGACCAGGAAATAATAATAGAATATATATGTGTTGAGAGCCACCAATACATCAGATTTTTCTGACACAACTGCAGAAGCCCCAGAGCCCACACTCAGCTCAAGTTTCAGCAGTCTGAAGAGCAGTCACAAGATGAATTTCTGGAAAGGTACCAAACGAATAGCTTTGGAGTGGGAGAACTATGCCTTAAGTTTAAAAGCAATATCTCTAGCATTCATTTTACTAGCCAAGAAATAAAAGCACAGCCCCCAAAACCTCAAGACAACGTAATTACTTCTCCACAAAAAGCAGAGGTGAGAGAGGACAGGTGAGCTAGAACTTAAACGATGCTGGACACCTTCACAGTAGGAAAAATGGACACATCTAAGCCCTTAAAATCCCACTTCAGTTTCAGATGGACAACTCCGTCACAATTCCCTACTACACTATCTATGAAAAGATGATGCTGCCTGCGAAACATCTGTCTTCCTACCAGGTCCCATGCATGCTGTCTCACAGTGGATTGTCAAGGAGCAATAGCTGTAGGAGAGGTCTTTGTGTTCTGCCTGAAGCATGTACAGGAAACAGAAATTTCACAGCATGCGTTTTTAAAATGCAGGAGTTATATCTGCCTTTAAAACCTCCTCATGCTCCAGGCACCTCGTGCAGCTACACAGTTATGTCATTTAGAGCTACTTGAAAAAGACTTTGCTGGCAATATCCTTGCACACCTATCACTAAAAAAAAAAAAATGTGACTACCCATTTTTTAGGAATTTCCTACAATGAACAGAGAACATTAAAACTGAACATGACTTCTTTTTCTTGACTTTTTAAAATTTTGAATCTGTTTCTTTCAAGACGTATGTGGGAATGAATAATTTTCCTCAAAGCCTCTCCATTCTGAGGGCCTGCATGCTTTGAGCATTAGACAGCACAGTTCAGTGGCTTTATGGAGAAGGGAAGGACTGGGAGGGTGTCCGTTTGATGTACAGGGAGCTTGCCATGAAATCTCTGAAAAGGTTGTTTCCAGTCCATAATATTTGCTTGCAAGAGGAGAACGAATTTTTTATTTGTTTGTTTTGTTTTTCCCACCATCAATAAACCACATTTTGAAGACTGGAATTGCAGGCAGGATTGGGAGTCATGTTTTCTGGAGGGGAGTGCTGAGGTGTGCCAGCTCCTCTCTTGTTAGCATGTCTTATTAGCTTTACTCTTTCTCTAAACCTTTTCTTGATTTATAGCTACTTCTCTTGCATGCAGCTCTGAGGCTTGCAGTGGGGAAACTCTGGAATGGAAACGGTGTTAAGACAACATAAAATTTTAAAGTTATACTTTCTATTCTGTCCAAAAACTGGCCTTTCAGAACCTTTCTTAAGCCTTACTAGGATCAACAATCCCCTTGGAAATAGCCAGATACAGCATTCTACTTGAATACAGAGCATTCTCCTTGATGTCCTAACAGGCTAAAATATTTTTATTTCAGATTTTTGGAGAGCAAAGGTGTATGCTTCTGGAAACTCAGAGGAGGAAATAGGTGAGTTCATGTCTGATAGGAGCACACCCTGTTAGGTAATACAGTAATATAAAAAAAAAATAAAAAAAAAAAAAATCACAATATGGTTCATAGTTTACATTTAAAATTTCTCCTACTTCCTCCCAGCAAAGACTTGCAGGTACAGAACAGTGGGGCAGGGCAGGAGGCTGGGGATTTGGAGGTGGAGATGAAGCTCTCCATGTGCAGATATGGGAAGCACAAATAAGAGCTTGGCAGGATACAGAGTGGCAATGGAGTGAGGACGGGGAATATCATTTTAGGAGGAAAAGTAGAGGCACAGTTCTAAAACTGTATGCAGTGAAGGCTAAGTTGTTCATAAAATGGCACTGAGCCCCTTAGCCACATGGATCATGATGTGCAGTGTGTTGAAGGAGTAAACTGTTCTCAGCTACCTAGTCTGCCTCAGCATTATCAGGTCCTTCTGAAGAAATAGGATTTTTATTTATTTCTATTTTTAGGGATGCATTTGAACTTCAGAAACCATGTGTTACATCTGAAACACTGTATTTATTACTTAAGAGTGTACACTCATATGTTTTCAATTTTTGCAGATTTCACATATGTTATTATAGGAGTTACTCTGGGAGTGTTTCTAGCGATTAGCTTTGGAGCAGTAATCATCTGCATGATCAAAAACCAAATGATTGACAATGTCTTTGGAGGTAAGAAAAAGTACTACTTATTAGTTATCCAGAGATCTAGCTCTCCTTATGTTCTGATACAACAGATCTGAGCTTAGTGTTAGGAATTGTGTATGTACCTAAGCTCTGGTTTTCTTTCGAAGAACAATTTTTAAAGTGCCTGAAGTGCTGGAGTCCCTAGAACTGCAGGTTCACATTTCAGTATAACCAGCTCTGCTCTTTAGCCTTACAAGAAAAACAGAATTCACTTTAGCATACTATCTTAGAATAATTAATTTTAAACCCAAAATTCTGTCTATTCAACATAAGTCAAGGATCCTGCTGGATTTGCAGGATGGAAAAGAGGCTTGCTCACACTTCCTAGCCAAAATTACTGTTTATTTCACCAATTCTGGACTTTTGCTTCAAATATGACTGTCTGACTCCAAGATATGTTAGTTTTTATCAGACTATATAGCAAAACTCCCTATAACTTTTCCACTGTGACTGGCTGCATGCAAAGTATCAGTCCACTTTTAAAAACAAAAAAATTCTGATATATGTAGCCAGTTTCCACCATGAAAAATGAGTCAGACATCAAACAAGGAAAATACAGTGAGAGAACTCAGGCTGCTACCACACAGGACTAGAAGCTGCTTGTCCATCCGCTGTATCCAGAAACACTTGTTTCTGTGGCTAGATCTTTGCATTAACCTTCAGGCAACAACTTTCCAGCACCCAGAAGCTTCTAACCCTACAGAGTCAGCAGTGCACCATGACGCACCGCTTCAACAGTAGTCACAGGTTCTTGCTTAGTAAAGAGGAGAGCAGAGTGGCCTCAACTATTAAGCTTGCAGTGAAGTAGACTCGGCTCTCTGGGCCCAGTACTGCTATGGTGAGCTCAGTCTCACTGATTCCATCCTATTTACATTAAATACTGATC
The DNA here is from genome assembly GCA_027560015.1 of Chloroceryle amazona. Classification (NCBI taxonomy): domain Eukaryota; kingdom Metazoa; phylum Chordata; class Aves; order Coraciiformes; family Cerylidae; genus Chloroceryle; species Chloroceryle amazona. The sequence goes on along the minus strand of JANHFX010004863.1, from coordinate 35,195 downwards.
TTTAAAGGATAATTTTGCAAATGGACTCCCTGGGTAGCCCATGAAGATACAAATGACAATGTACTGCCAATTCCTTAAAGACATAAGGCTCATGCTTTCTTTAATGGTATTACACAGAAGGCCTAAAGGGAAGATGCTTCTGTCTTATTCTCATCAAATACCTGCTCTCAAAGTTGTTTCTCAGGACACTCTGGGAATGTGCTACAAACAAACACAAAATACTACCAAAGGTACAGCTCTGAGAAAACTGACATGAAATATTCCTAGCAGAAAAATCAAGAAGAGCTGTAGGAAGGTTGCATTACACTACTAATATCAAAGAATTTTTCCTCAGAAAGGATGGCTGGATCTTTACTAGCTCTATGTTCTCCTGGTTGCACTGTCACAACTTCTGAGCAGGTTTCTCACCACTCTGTTCCTAGTGTCCTAACTAACCACATCTTCCTGCTCTCTTTCTAGAGTCAGATGACAAAATGGATAGAAGGTAAGAGTCATTGTTTTCTGAGATGGTGTGATATACAAAATGTAATTTTTAACTCCTCTCTTTCTCTATTCATGTTGCTTCCTCACAACTGTGATTTGAAGGATAGCACGCAACACACACATATCTCTGGAGGACCATGAAATGCAGCGTATCTAGTGGATATGTGTGGAAAAAGGAAATGTTTTGTAACAGGGCTTTGCCATTTCAAAAAGAGGAAAGAAATCACAGCAGACTGAGATTCTTTTTAAAAAGAAGATTCTTTAAATACTTTTGACTAAGCTTTTTGTTTCTTTGTACAGTATATTATAATATCAAACTAATTAAAAAAAATAAATTAAGAAATGAAAGCCAAAGACCTTGTTTCAATAGTGCTGAAGCTGTTGGGTTCTTTTGACATTTATAGAACTTTTCCACATGTTTTCTAAAGCAAATTTTTTACTGTATTGTCATGCAATCACAAGCCCTTTAGAATTAAAAAAAAAAAAAAAAAAAAAAGTAAACCAGGGTAAATGGCTTCTTCAAAAATTTCCCAGTTACTGTGTCTGAATCTCAGTTCTGAGAACTCTCTTCATTCCAGGCACTTACAGGTCAAAGCCATGCAGTGCTTTCTGCCCATCACCTTCCCCTCCCTTACCTAGAAACGGCAAGATTTTAAGCAGCTGATGAGTTCACAGGCAGAAGAGGCGGTGCTAGACTGCTTTGGCAAGCTAGACTCCTCTTCTCCTCCAAGGACAGGCAATAGGGTAGAGATGTGCGGGATTATAGACTGCAAGATGTCTATTGACTCACGGTAATCTATGGATGTGGACACTTTTTTGTGTCACTTTGAGATTTTATAAATGACTGAAAAACCACAAATGTTAATTAATCAACATTCTCATGAATTGAAGGCAACAGTTGTACTCAATGACCTAAGAAATGGCTTTTGGCCTCTTTCAGAGAGCTGGATAGAAAGATGTCCCCATCACAATTGTTCCTCACAAAAAGAGCACAGCGTATGCAAATGCTCAGTTGAAGATCAAAGCAAGGGCACTTCTTGCAGCAAGTATTTCAATGTTTTTCCTGTCTGGTGATGAGGAGCCCCAGCTGTGAAGCATCGCCATTTTCCCAGAAGACACTTCCCCAACCTAACACAGCTAAGTGTCACAAAATGTTTCCTACTAACACACTATTCTCAGAGAAGACTTCGGCAATTTCTGTGTACTAACCTAAAATAGATTAGGACTATTATATGGCCAGAAGAACAAACAGTGTACGCAGTAAACTTTCTGGTATATTAAGGACAGTACAGACGGAGGGATGAATGGGAAGGCCATGAGAAAAAGCTAAGCCAAAACAGAAAGGCCAAGAGACTAGAGTCAAGAGAAAAGGGAATAAAGAGAGAAGGAATACAAAGACAAGAAGAGACACAAAAGGCTGTAGATTTACTGCCCGGGTGAAATGCAGATAGTATGATCTATGAACTGCTCCACATTAAACTTTTCTAACTCCCCTTGCTGTTTATTATGTATGATATTTTCCTTCAGAGACAGTTTAAACATCTATGATACCATCCTCTGTTCTTTCTAGAGGAAGTAACTGCCTTTGTCATGGGAACAAAATTTAACATTGTTAATGATGACCTTATATTGACTCTTTTGATGATTCCTTGTCCCAGTCTAAAGGCATTTGTTAAAAGGTAGAGTGAAATTTCCAGTTTCATGACAAAATTATTGTCTTAAGGCTGGAAACATGACACAATACACAAGTCTTTACCTTACAGTCACCAACGCTAACCAGTGAGAGAATATGTAATTCCACAATGTTTGGGGGCAAAAAATATGTATGTTAAAGATGACATTTTCCAGATAAGTAGAAAACAACTAGAAATGCACCATCACTTCTTAATCTCTTAATTAGTTGTACTTTTCAATTCTGCTGTGGCAGTGAGTAATTTACTAACAAATTTTTGTTCTTTTGCACTTCAGGACACCTAGGTATTACTCCTTGGTGGCTAATTAAGGGATTCTTTAATGCAGTTGTTAATCTGAGAAAACAGTATAGCCTTCTGCCGGTCTTGAGGAAACCTCTGACAGTAAAAATACTACCAGATACAGAGCAAACATTTAAAAATTCTTCTTTAAACTAATCCTTAGTAGCATTAGTGAAATGCAGATATCCTTGCAATAGCATCAATTTTTAGCATGGGAGTATATATGGTGTTCTGTTTTATAAGCAAAGCAATGCTTTTCTACATCTCAGACAGTTGATGCAGAACTAGCTTTGTTGGTTTTGCATCATCCTTCTGCAACCCACTCACAGAAAATCAAAAGAAAATTACAGCAGAGAGGATCCAGTATACTTCTTTATCTGCCCTGCTAATGTTCAGGGTGGGGCCTTTCTACATGGTTAGAACTGCACCTTTATGTCACAAGTATGTATGTGGTAGTCCCATGACTCTTACCTGTGTTGGCATCTCTTTGTTGTAGGACCAAACCTGACCCAAAGGCTGGGATTATATGACGTGTTTTGGATTACAACATCCTTCACCTAACTGATTGAGGTTGTGTATTTCTGAAAGAAGATGTATGGGAGGTAGCCATTCTTAACAATGGCAACAACAACAACAACAAAATCCCACAAAGCCATCACAATCCCCCAAGTTTATTTGCTGAGAAGAACACTGAAATATTACTTATGCTGAGTAGTGCAGGTATTGTGAACACTGGAATTGCAAGTATTAATTCCACTACATAAATACTGGAAGTGCCAGTATTATAAAGACTAGGGAGATTCTTCAAGAAAATTAAACCTGTATATTCTTTCTTACCTGATTTATTTTTCCCACAGGTCTTAGGGATAGTTTCCTATTTATTTAGGTCACCAGAAAGACATGTGATAATTAGATCTAAACTGATTTTAGCTACCTGCTTCAATTCCCTGGAGATTCTAATTCATAGCATTTTCAAGCCAGACTCTAGTCCTGGAAAACCCTTTGATAAAGCAAGGTCCATTATCTGAAATCACCTGGTTCCAGATTTACTCCAGCCAATCATACAGCCATCCAGAATTCCTCAGAGGTACAGGTAACCTGAAATCCTCAGTGATAATCAAGACACCGCCCCTTTAGGATTAGAGATGAGAACTGGCCTATCTTCTGCAGACAATTTTTTTTCTGCTTGACCACTGATGATTATTAGGGTTTTTTTTCAGGAAAAAATAACAATCTTAACCAAACTGAAAGAGCGCTCACCAAATTTACCTTCACATAAATTTGGTTTTCAATTTCACATTCTTATTCCCACAAGCACCTCAAGCCACTCAATAATTTCTCTCCCATGCACAGCAGCATCACAGTCAATGGAGTTTCTCAGCCACATACCAGTACTCTGCCTTGATGCAGATCTTCTTTTATGCTAGAACTCTGATTAGCTGGTACTGAACCTAACCAACAAATTGCAAGAACAGGTTTTGACTAAAATCAGGAAGCATTCTAATGTGTCCCCCTTGATGTTTTCTCAAATACTTAAAATAGAAGTGTTTCTACACCCATATGACACTGACAGCTCATTGTGAAATAATTAACAGCATTTACCACTTCATTTAATCAGGTATATAATATTAAGATTTAAACAACTCCTAATAGGATGTCCTTAAACTCAGTGGAATATTTACTAACACTTGAGAAGAGAAAGGAGCTTGAAGCAAGCTTCTGTCAGCTAACAAAACAGTAATTTAGATGTCAACTGACAATTATTTAATGTCCTCTTTTTAATTAATAGCTCATGTCAGTTTCAAATGCCATCTTGGTGTAAGCTTGGTAAATTATAATGCCTAAAAATTTCATGCAAATTTAATGTATTAATAAAAATGTCTGGGCACATTTAATGCTAGTGATATTTTGAGTTAACTACAGTGCATGGCAGACAGATTTATTTTGACAGAAGGAGACAAAGAGACATACAGAGACAAGCAGGATGGAGAGACAGAGACTGTTTACTAAAAAGGAGATTGCATGTATTTTGAACCTGCTGCAAAAGGGATTTGTTGCCTCAGCACATCCTGGGCAAAAACACGCACCAAAGCTCCCCATGACACTCACTGTGGTCTACAGACCCCCATGTAAATCGCTCATCAGGAGATCAGGTTTTAAATGCAATACACAAGTTGTTCTGATGTTTGATGGAGGAAAGGAGGAGCTTGGGAGCTGCACTGGCCAAGCATCAAGCATACCAGAGATTTTCTTTTGCTACACAAAGCAGCATCTAGATGTTCTTTTTTATTTTCCCACTTAATGTTTTCTAAGGGACTGACTTCTCTTTCCTTTGCTAGGCTAGGGAAACACAAATTACCCTTTAGAGTCGGAGCATTTTTAACGTAAATAGAGGAGGGCTTGGATTGTTATCACACCTTGAAAATATCCAGTCTTTTCACTGTGTAACTCTAAAGAGTGACATGGATTACACAGGAGATTGAATCAACCACTTGGAAAATATAAATATCAGAGACGGAAGGCATGGTCTCAAGGTTTAGAGGCTGGACTGGCCACTAAATGAATGACAAATTCTCTCTATTAACACCTCTCCCTTCCCAAAGGTTAAAAGAAAGGGAATAAAGGAGAAAGATTTATGGATTGGAAAAGAAAACTGAAAGAGGTTTAATGAAAATGCTAACAATAAAATTAAATTTATACCAATATACACAAATCCAATATCACACCCAATCCCCTCAATGGCAATTACATCACTTTCACCGCTGATGCTTTGAAGCAGGCACTGGTGAAGTCCCAGATTGGCCTCAGCAGCATCTGGGAACTGGATTTTGGAACACAAGGATCAGGACTGAAAGCAGAACAGATACAGTCCTCCTCTGCCACCAGCCACTAAAGAAGAGAGCTTGACCCTCATGATCCCTCAGCTTTGTACTGAATATGACATACATGGGATGGAATACCTTGTTGGTCAGTTTAGGGTCACCTGTCCTGCCCACTCCTCCCTGGAGGTGCAGCCTTTCACTTTTGGAAACCCCCCAGTGTGGTACACAAGATTTAGCAGTGACCTTGGTCTGCACAGGAGCAAGTATAAGCAAGATCCTTTCTGCACACACCAGTCCTTGGCAGTAACTCTAAACATGGAGTGTTGTCACTGCTAGAAGGAGACAGTGTCTGCAGAAATCCGCTGTTAACTTCAGAAACTGCAGTCAGTTAGAAGAGACTGAGCTGAAAAGGAAAGACACTGAACAGCATTAGAGTTCTGTTATAACTCAATCCAGGACACATGGCAAAGACTAGATTTGGGCAGTCATATGCAAGTTTGAATGCTGAGCTGCATTTTAAAGCAGAACTGCCTCAGTTTCAACATTTGAGCCAAGAACCTTTTTCCTAGCATTTTGTTATGTTCAGGTGCGTAGTCAGCTGCCCTGACAGGCAGAGATAGTGAACAGGATCTGATCTAACAATTTCATATCCTTCAAACAGGTTCAAGGGCAGATAGAAAGAAAAATCTCCTGTTTTGGAGAACAGTTCCTTCTGATCTAAACAGTCCAGCTTGGTCTGTAATATTGTGAACAGCGGGATGCATTATTTACCAAACAGGAGGCCAATTGATTAGTCATGAGTTATATCACTGATAGTATGAGCCGCAAATGAGAGACACAACCTGTTTAATCAGGTTGTGTGTCTAAGCACACAAACAAATTTAACTGGAGACCTAGTTTTGATGCTAGGGTACTTGAGAAAAGCACAAGTGGGAGTCCTTTTAAAAACAGGCTCAAAATTTACAAATAAAAACTCTATAATACATATTGAAAGTAAAGAGAGTTTGGCCTTGTCTGAACATGTCACTGGAAGAGTGGTGGAAAAAGGATCAAGATCTAGCAGACAGCTTGCACAGGATGCTGGGCATTGAAATGTATTGTAGTGACTCTGATACTGCACCAGCTATTCACACGTAACACTATACATTCAGTCTGCAGCCAGGGAGCAACACAGTCTTAGCTACTCTGCTGTCCATTGAAATCATATCTGCTTAAGATGCAAGCACATACTGCTGCTCTACTATAGCCAAGTTCAATAGCAAAAGTACTTGAAATAGAATGATGACAAAAATAAATCTGCAAAGGAATTACCTTTGTCCAGTTTCTAATTGGAGTAATTAAGATGTTTTCTGCACAGAAGTTTTTTATACAAAGAGTGAGTAAACAGGGAGTCATATTGACTGTTTCAAACAATGTTACAATAACATTTGTGAATTTTAATTACTTTTCAATGAAGTAATTCACTCTTGGGGAAATATGCCAGACTTGGAGACAGACGTTTTCTTTGCACTGACCTAATTTTAAGAGGACATTTTTCCCAGCAGTAAGGTATCTCACTTTCCAGCCTGGAGATACCTGAAACGAGGCTGGTTCATTCCCTACATTTCATTCAAGCTGTGGCCTTCCTGCTAAGATGCCCATTAAAAAGTTAACATAGGATTTGTTTGGGCACCTTTGCAGAAGGAAATTATATTGATGACTCATTACACAAAATATGTGATCACTGAATTTTCTATCACTACAAAAAACTAACAAACATTGTCAACTGCAGCTGGATACGAAGAAGCACACATTTTCCTGGGCATAAATTTATGTCTGTCATAAAATCCCAGGAGATGGGCACTATAGCACCCATTGCAGTTTCCACCTTCCAGGTTCCCTATTGCTTAAACGTTCCCTCCATTGCTTCTAGCTGTCTTTATCTTTCTGATTCACCTCTTCTAACACATAGCATACAAGTAAGAAATACAGGCATAGGAAAGGAATTTGTTAAACATAGCCAGTGGTGCTTTGAGGAAAGCATTAGAGTACAATCAATCTTACCAGAGGAGCAAGTCTTGGTATGGAATGGTTTGAAAAGGTGAGTTGTCTTAGTCTTTCATACAAAGTCCCAGCTGCTCAGTCTCCTCCCAGCCTGGCCTTCCAACACGTAACAATGAAAAATCTTAATTTTCAAAAAGTACTTTCTTCTTCAAATGTAATATATGGTTCTGCCTACTACTCACTCAAAGTGGAACTGATTCAAATTCCTAACTCAACTCACTAGCCTTGTAAAAAAAACAAAACCCAAACCCAAACCAAGAACAAAACCACTAAAAGAACAAAGAAAAAAAGAAAGAGAAAAAAAACGCACAAAAACTAACAGTCAATGAGAGGCTTATGAAATAGAAGAATTATCAGAAGCCATTCAAAACCTTTGGCACTTGATGGGTCTCTCATGGGCAGTCCTTCCTCAGATGTCTCATATTTCTGCATTAGCAGAATATTGCCCGGAACAGACCAAATCCTCCAAGATGTTTTTCAATGCCAAACAGAAAAACCCAAGAGCTTCAGCTGTCAGAAACTAGAGCTGCCAGAAAGACATTCATCAGAAGGCAGCTCACACTGCAGCGCAGATGGGACTCCCTGGTGCAACAATCACTTCATATAGTCCCAGAAAAACACACCCCAGTGGACCTGCCCCAACCCACCAATTACCTCCCTTGTCCCCACTCATCTCAGTTTTGCCCTTGTTGTGAGCAGCCATAGCATTCCTGCCAGGGAAAGAAAACACTGTCTTGTCTGGAAAAATCAAGGTTTGACAGAGACACATGGGAAAGAGAAGGAAAAAAAGCACTGGAGAACATACCAAAAAACCCTTAAAACATGATCCAGCTTTCACCTGCTTATGACTGTCACTGTATCCGATCAAAATGGCAGAGCTCTGTTGCCTCCTAGTCCATCTATTCTCCGATCTCCATCCTGGTTGTCTTTTCCAGTGCTTGCTGGGTTTTTTTTACCCCTCGTCTGTACCCTGCAGTCATCTGTTTCTTCCCATGTGGAAGACTAGAAATGGTGTGTATTAACTCATATATGAAGTGTGCCATAGCTCCCTCCCCCTAACTTGTAGATATCTGCTCTTTGACAGACTGACTGCATCCCTGTCCTTGTTTTGGGCTGTGTGAGTGCACACTTTGGCCTCAGGTCCTTATCTTCCAGTTCCGTTCTGGTGTGCCCCGTGTATCTTCTGGACTTGCAGAGGAGGCAAAACTGAGTTTCAGTACTACAGTTCCTCCTTACAAGAGCTGTGACCAGTTCAAAGTAACCTTCTCATGCCTAGTTGTAAAATGTCTTGCAACAAAAGAATTGAAGCATCAGAGGGAAAAAATTAGCTGTACCCTACATGTACCCCTGTTCTCTCTAAATCCCCAATAATTCAGAGAACTTCCTGGGGCTTTTCATTAATCATTAACTTCCTCAGAGCCACTGAGTTGCCTGCATCTGTCTTTGTTCTCCTAAAACAAACCTATTTTTTCTTTTCCTCTCCCAGGAATATTTCTTATAAAGTATGATGGTCAGTGTTGTCATCTTTGATCTGGAGAAAATCACTCATGTGGATTCAGCAGAATTTTTGACGCCTCCAGGGTCAAAGACTTGAATGTTTTCTCATAAGATCCCTTGGTTATATCTTAAGCAGTTTTTTAACTTGACACTCTTCCTGCCCCCACAGCAGCCCTTCATGAGGTCTTCCATTTTGCCAGGTAATATATTCTTCAAACAACCCAATCATCAGGTCAAGAAAGATTTTGTAAGTTGTTAGAGGTTTTCAAATAAGGAAAAACAGAGACAGTAAAGACACTTAGCCTCCTCCATGATCTAAATAAGCCTTGCAAAATCAATCAAAAATTATTCCTTTGTGATCTGCTTTGACTGGAGAGCCTCCCTTCACATTACCACAACAGCCAAGTATCAGTAGTGAATAACTGCTGGGGTGGAAAACAACTTGGAGAGGTACAGTTGTCTTAGGCATAAGGGCATTTGTATTTCACTAAGGAGCAGATACCACCTGCTCAAGATGAGCCTGGCCTTGCTGATATGCACTTGCAGATTCCTTGGTCAACTCTGTAGAGATTAGTGGGCGACTGATAGAATGAAGACTGTATTCACTCCCTTTGGTTTTCTCACTATGCATCCTGGGAACTGAGTGTAATGAAAAATATTTAAAAGCTTCACAAATGTCATAATAAGGCATACTATTGTAAATAAAATAAGTATGAACAGAGATGGCCTAAACAATTCCATGTGTGTTTGTGTAAATATAAAATAAACTGCGTGAATGGTCTCAGCAGAACTGTCTGTCTCAACTTCTTGTACATACACATTTGCAGAAACAAAATGTAAATACTCATTCTGTGTTGAGGCAATGGTCACCAGTGATTTCCACCTGGTTCTGTCACTGTTCAGTCTAGCTGAACTTGTTCTTCTGAACAACCTTGGACAAGTTACCTTGGCTCAGATTACCCCTTCCAAAAAATGAAACTAATTATGAACTTGAAAACCAAGGACAATAAGCTTTGCACTGTGCTGGGGACACCAGGCTTTAAAAAGCAGCACAAAGACACTCTGTAGGCACTTTCAGGCTCTCAGTTCCTCTTAACACCAGTCCTGAGTGGAAGGAATACTTCATATACGGACACATACACACAGAGAGACAGTTTTATATATGTATCGATATACACACACACATATAGCCCAAACTGTTAGGGTGAGATTAATTCGTTAAACCCGTTTCCAGGATACAGCATACTTCGCTGATGCCAGCTACCAGCCTGATGGGCAGAGCCACACTCCTGGCTATTTTTTACTCCTCCTTGGCCACTCTCCACATTCCCTGGAAGAGCATCTGGCCCAGGACGCCTGTGCTCCCTGCAGATCTGGGGGCTGCATTTGCAGTTGACCTTTTCACAGCTGCCAAGTGGGGAGGAATCCTTACTCCTTCCTACCCCTCTGCACAACTGTTTGAGGCTAGTCTTGAATAGCTCTAAATCACTTGATTGTAAGAGGTGGTCCCAAACCTGCTGAGTCAAGCGAATGCTTTCCTGGTAATATTCAGACACCTGTCAGAGGCAATTCCTTCCAAAGCTATCGTGGTCTCTGCTGGCAAATTTGCCAGTGCCACTGATTCCAGCAATAAATGAGTAACTTTACCTTTCCCTGAAACTGCTGCAAGTCTGGGTAAAAAATAAAATTATAAAATCAGAAATGGTTCTGGAAGAGTACACTCTTCAGCCTTGTCAACAACCAACCAGGGTAACTCAAATATTAGATGCCACTGAGCAGATCACCTCCTGCTCCCAGGCAGCGCCTGTCTGCCATCCAGACAGAGTAGCTTTATGTTGACTAGGGCTTGTCAGAGAGGCGACAACATGGGATTAGCTAGGAATGAAAGCTGTTATCATGGCTACAGGATAGCTTAAAACCAAAATAAAACAACACAAGGTGTCCTGACACAAGAGACTCAGAGTGTCACAGATCTCAGCCAGAAAGCAGCAGCATCAAATCAGAGCTCCTGCACATTCCAAGTAATAGAATTTCCTGTATCCCACCGAATTTCTTCAATGGTTCACAGTAAACATATAAAGAGAATCACTAACTTCAGATGGACTTAGGACTCTTTTTTCAATGACTTCTCAGAAAATAAGGTTATTAATAGACCCTTTTTTTATGATCATGTATATAGTCTATCAGATCATTTTATTTCAGTTCCCTGATCTCTTACTCTCCAAGAGTTCTGCCTTGAAGGACCTGTACTAGGTAACAGCAAAGTTAAATTTGTTTTTTTTTTTTCTGGTTGTTGCTTATAACCACCCACCTCTATATTTCATGTACATTTTAGAGCCTGGGGCCAGAAAGCCAATAGAAAGCTGAAAGAAATGAGTGAGCATTGCACAAATTGATGCTGACTTCTGCCTTGTAGGTTGCAAATGCTTGGGGTTCCAGGGAGTATTTCTCATGGGTTCACAGGAGTTTATGGTCTTAGACCCTTTTTTATGATTTTAAACCGGGCTTAAAAACACTTCACAGAGGCCCACAGCTTCAATGAGAAATTTGTATGGACTTGTAAATGGAAAAGGACACAAAAATACTGGCTGAAAAGTAACCTCGTTATTTTTTGTGCATAAAACAAAACAAAACCAAACACAAAACCAACCAACCAAAACAAACCAAACCACCCGGCCCACTTCGAAATCTGATTTACTCCATAAACATTGAAATGCGTGTACTTGCATAGGAGAGGAGGAGGAGGCAGCTGGTATACAGTGACAAGTGTGGAAGAAAAACTACCCCTTTAGGTGGAAATGCTGTTTTTAAAGTGTTTAAAGTGAACTGATTCCTTTGAGTAAGCTTCCATGACTCCCTGGAGGAAAGCAAAGGATGGGGCCAATGGAGTGTCCTATCTCCAGATACAGTCCTGCTCTTCTTCCCCCTCCCTCACAGCACAGCTGCATGCTCTTGTCAGGTAGTTGTACATCTCCACTGCCCCAGGGAACTTGCCCTGACAAAAAACTATGCGGTAGAACATAAAAATCAGTTTCAGAGAGATCAGGCTGTTCAAGGGCATCTGACACATTGAAAGTAGTAAAATATTACAGCTGAGGTGCTGGGGAAGGCTAGACCATCCTGTAGCAACTGGATGTCATTGTCAACACTGGGAAGGCGGCCTGAGAGCAAGAAAGCCACTCCCTTTAGGTGACTTATTAAGTTGGGTTACATGGAGGAGAGCATTGGCCTCACATACAGTCTATTTTTTGCTCTTTTTGTAATCAGAGAATTGAGTTACTCAGGATTAAGCCATGGGTATGCAATCACTTAGAAACAGCACTGAAAGACATTGCCTTTCCCAGCAGTTCCCTGCCACCTTCATCACCTCCAACACAATCAGGGGAAGGCATCAGGCAAGCATCCCTGAACCTAATAAATTGCCACTGCATCCCAGTTAGCTCAAATCACTTTCCACTGGCCTTGTTCTGCATTAATTTGTTGTCATAATCAGAATAAGAGGGGAGGATTGTTAGGGTTTTTTCATGGGCACAGTACCAGACAGGCAGAAATTTGGTTATCTTAGTTCACATGTGTAAATCTGTATTATTTTGTATGAAGAAATTTTGACAAGTTCTTGAGTGTAGACCATATCAGGTCCCCTGATTATGTTTTGAAATGCCTCTCCTATCTGGGAAAGAGCTGCCACAAACTGTAGCAAGCTGAAAAAATATTATTACATAACTGTGACATCCTGGGTAACATCAGAGCTTTGTCAGTAAAAGAAATGCCTTACATCTGTGAAGTGCCAAACTTGTGCAGGCAAAGAAGAGCCAAGACAACCCCCAAGTACTTCCAGTGTGGTCACTAGGCTTCAGGCAAGCAGACTGCCAGGCAGGTACTGACAAGCTTCCCTCTGTGCACTTCAGCAGACACTTTCTCTGGATGCTCTGGAAGCTCCCTGAGGACTGGGCAGAATAGGCAGTATGGGAACTTAGCTGTGAAATCACTGCAGGACAGTGCAGGAACTGACACCTTATAGATCTATGCTGACTCACCCCAGCCCCAAAATGGAGAAAGAAATAAGAGGAAAGGAAGCAGAGCAGAACGATCCCTCTGATTCCAGCCTATATACGCCTCAGCATATGGTCTCTTGTGGACTGTATGCCCAGTTCAAGCTAGAAAGATGAGAATTAGGTCTTAGCTCTTTCTTACAGATACTAACAGTTAGTGCAGTGAATTTCACACAAACAGAAAATTTCAGCACAGCTTTCCAAAAGACACATGTGACAAAGTTTCTCTCAGAGAAGGAAAAAAGACAGACGTAAATTGCAAGCATCGGGCATCTGCCCTTGTGAGTTCTTTCTTTAGCAAAGTCACCAGAAAATGCTGAGTAGCACCGAAGGAAAATGACTAGAATGAACACCATTTCCCAGGGGAGTCATGAGAGCTAATAGAAACAAGTAGAGGGCTGCAAGGCAAGGCAGGATTTTATTTCCAAGCACTGACGCTAGATGGAGTAAAACTGAATAAAAGTTTAAGAGCAGTGAAGAGAAAACTTTCTGGATTTCCCCAGCTCCTAATGTGTTGCTTCTTTGAATGCTCGTCTTTGATTACTGCTCTGAAAGTCACTATTAATATCTCACTCCTTATACTTTGCAGGTCAAACATGGGACCAAGCCAAAACAGGTACGTTCTGGGGGAAGGGGGAACCTGGTGGAGCAGGGAGGTGGAGCAACAGTGCTAGGCAGACACACAGAAGATATAAATGCACATCCACGCAGGTAAAGGGAAAGGTCACACAACAATAAAGGCTTTGGGGTTACCCTGAGTTCTTACTGACATCCTAGACCTGAAGGACACTCTGCATGGCCTAAGGCAAGTCATCTAACTGCCCTGTCCTCCAGTTTACTAGTTACACATCTAGAATACCCTAACATAAGGCCCAGTCATACTGCAAAGCTGTCTGCCCTGTGCAGCTGCCCTCACATTAGTAGGTACTCCAAGTAGGAAGCTCTTGGACAGATGCATTCACAATATGTATTCAGGAGCTGCTCAGCTGCTCCCCACTCATGTGGCAAGGCAATACAAGGAAGCAGCCCAAAAGACAATAATCCAGAGTCTGAAACATGGGGAGCAGTTCTTAGAGTAGGATGCTGTCCTAAAATGCATTACTTGCTGACAGTGGATTCCTACCTGGTAGCAAAGAAGGCATTCGGAGGTCACCACAGCAGCCAGAATCACACATTTCTGATAATTCACTTAGTAAAAAATGATAGCTCCAAAGATACAAAGAAACACCTAAGAAAAGAAACACTAGGTAGGAGGAATTGCATTAATGTAATTCCAGCAGATCCATTAATAATTTTCTAGAATTAATGTTTTTTATCTGAGTATCTCCCATCTCAGTTTTTACAGTGATACTGTGGATTATCTCAGGTAAAACCAAAGCTAGAACATTACTGTTAACCTGCAATCTTTTCTTCTTTTCAGAGATGACATCAATGTACCAGGAAAATAAAGCATAAAAGATCAATAATCCTTTTGCAATTGACAGTTACCTGGTCTAAGAATCAATAGAAGCCTCTTGTGCACAGACAGGAATCTCACCAACACTGGTTCCTTTCTTTGTTCTTTAATTGAAAGACTGATTGATTGATCGATTACAGGAAGAGCTTATAGTGCATGCTAACTTCAATCACCTGCTCACAAAAAGCCTGCAATCCCCAAAAGCATGTATGTAAAGGAAATGTATGAGGAAAATACAACAAATGAGCTCTGCTTATTAATAGATGCTGTTTAGTCTGCAATAAGTGTATGATTGATTTCTAAAATCAATTAAATACAGGCTAATCAAAAAGGTAGCAATATATTTCAGCAGCAGAATTCATGATCACACCCATATTTCAAGTTTGGTAAATAATGACTGAAGTAACTTTAAAAATCATTAATCTGAGTGAGATAAAACAAGCCTTCTCAGGTGTTTCAGGAAATACTTGTTTTGTGTTAATATGAAAATACTTCATTCACACTAAAGTTATATGTATATTTTTTTCAGCTTTAGTACTGAAATCTTTTTTTAACTATTGGTCGTAATGCTGATTTCAGCCATTTAAAATTAATTATGGTCAATTAAAATGAAAAATTCCTTTTGAAATAATGTTTTTCCAGTCGTTTCATAACATTGGCATGAAAACAGTTTTGTATACTCAAAAAAAGAAGTTTCTGGACATTTGAAACAAGACATCTTATGACGATGTTCTACAAAAGAGCTAATCTGACATTTCCGAAATCCACCCATCCTTATTTTTGTAATATAAAAAAAATGCACTAAATTAAATCAAAATTTGTGAATAATTTCAGTCTCCTAGCCCCTTCATGTTCTAGACTTATATATTCTGTTTGATTTGATTTCATCAAAATTGCTTTGCCTGGCTCCAATTAGTAGCTTCTTACAGTGGGAATGACAACAAGAAAAAAATAGAATTTTGTCTTAGAACATTTTGAATAGTTTAAATAAATTTAAATGGTTTAAAAGAAAGGTATTTTAAACATATCCCAGCTTTTACCAAAGCTGTGAACCTGTGATTTGGTCTCAGTTGAGAAAATAAGGCTGTAGATTCTATTCTGTTCATTTAAATCCACTTCTTTCAAGAGTGCTTTACTATAACTGATATTGTCATCATAAAGTGCAACAAAAGCAGGAAGATTTTTTTGTATTTCAAGACAGGTTTTCCTTTCATTTGTGAAGAAAGGGCAGCAAATGTAAGCTGTGAGAGCTCTGGGAGCACTTGGCTAGCAGCAATTCCATGCTGGGCATCCTCTGCTATTCCTGCAGCTCCTCTCAGAACACCCAAAAGGGCTCAGTGTCTTGTGAGCCTCGGGTAGATGGCACACACACCATTCTGTAATATCACAATATTTCAGAGGCATAGCTGTTATGTTGTAGCATTACAAGATGACTCAAGCAAGACGTTACACTATTTATTGCAGCTTACTAGTAATACCTAGCCAGATCCAAAGACCACAAACTGTAAACAGATTGAATCTGTCCAGACTTCTAGTTTATATGGATTTTTTTAATCTCTCATCTAATACGCGTACCTAAAGTTAACCTTAAACTAGTGTCTGCTTTTAGTTATGCCATGTGGCAGATCATAATAAATGAAGTTCTTTCCAGTTCTCTACAGTAATAGCACAAGTTATTCAACTTAAGAAAAAAAAGAAAGAAAAGAAGGAAGACAAGAAAAGAGAAAAAGAAGCAAATGTTAGACTGAAGTCCAACCTAGAAATTCTTTGTATTATTAAGTAATATCAGAAAAATCATGGAAGCCAGGGCCTTTTATCCAATAACCAACTTCCAGGCTGTGAAGAGCTGCAATTAACAGCACACATTAAAGGCAGAGCTGATGTGCTGAGTCAGGGACTTTGTGTCAGCATGCTGTCAGAGCGTAAGAGCAGATATATCAGAATTTTATTTCTATGAAGAATAAGCTAGTGTACTATTTGTAACTGTAACTGAAAGGATTTGAATATGTGAATATTACCTTAGAAAAGCAGATAATTCTCTAAATGTGCAAAGGAAACTGGATGGTATCTTTTCTGCACATTTTGCACAACAAAATGTAAGGCTTATTTTCAGAGAAAATTGATACACTGAAATAATTCCTAGGTGTCTGTTACACAGTTCAATAACACCACAGTTCATTAGTAGCATTTGCTAACAGATAAACTAAAGCAGTAATGTGATATTTGTAAGTAATTGCATGTATGTACATGTGTAAGCAAATAAAATACCTTGTAAGGTATCTCTTAATTGATTTGCTTCCTTTAGTACTGTTTTAATTAAGCCTTGGAACAGAAGAGAGCATGTGGTCAGGGAAGGAAGCTATTGCTTTCCCTTATTTGTTTGAACAAATGTTTCTTTCACATCATTTCAGTACACCACTATGGGAAATAAAGATGAAAATAAGCAAAAAATGGGAAGTTACAAGCAGTAGAGGAGAAAGACCTGGAGAATTAAAGTTAGTAATTTGGATCAGGGAAATGCACTGGGCTAGAGAATAGTTTCTGAGTTTCTGAAACTTTTTGGTGTGTATCTTGGTTCCCTGGGTATGGGGGAAAAGAGATGGGCATCCCTGAGACAGACAGCTGGGAATGAGGGACCCCCAGAGCTGCTGCTTCTGCTTGCACTTCGAGGTTTGGGCACACTTGGTAACTGTTGCTGCTGCACAGGGCTGCTGTGGCAGCACCAACCACTGTCTCATCAAGTCCAACCCTCCTGCCCCACAACTGTAGCAGCCACTATGGCTCTCCACAGACATGTCAATCTACCACAATCATTTTGCCACCCTAAGGAGCCACTGGTTTTGTCCATTTCTACAACCAGCTTTACCAGTGTTGCTTGCAGCATCAGCAGCTCCTGAATTTGGGTCAAGCTGCATAACACTGCTTGGAAATAATCAGGGAAGGAAAAACAGATGAAAGAGGAACATTCTGGAGGCATTCAGTCAAAAGACACTGTTAACTCTACTAATTCTTGACCAAGGTTGCAGCCCAGGCAGCCCATATCCAGCACAGTACGCATCTGTGATCACCTATTTGCCTGTCCAGCACAGGTTACGCCTGGCCACGTTGGGCACTCTGAGCTGTCCCTGTCATCACTGGCATTCCCCTGAATGGCTAACAGTGGGAAGAACTTCAGAGTTGGGGTTTGGACACATGTCCCAGTTGTATCACGCTGGACCAGCAGTCTCCTCGCAGCAGATGCACAGCAACATAACGATGCTCTTGAACAGAGTTATTCAGAAGAAGAGGCAGTTGTAGACACACAAAGTGAGCTAAGAGGTGCGTATGCAGCATGTATTTCTAAAGAGATAATGATGCAGCATAGGCTTTAGTTAACATGCATGTGTCACAGCAACAGTGGGATCATTCAGGCCAAGTCCTGTTATTAGCTGCATCAGTGTAAATTAGGACTAACTGGAGGATCCATACAGCTTAGTGCAGCACTTGCTCACAAGGTAATAAATCAGCCGAAAATCCACAGGACTCAGTAGAACTGCATGGGTAGAAAAGCAGTGTCTGTTGGGGCAGTCCTGTACATCAGCCCTCGCTGGTGTAAATCTCTAAACAGTGTGTGGAACAGTCTGACTCAGTTCCTGCCAAGCAGAAAGGCAGTTAAATTTCATAATAGTCAAAACAGGCCTGAATCTTTCATGGCCTCTCATGCTTGTAAGTGAAAAATCAGATCATTTTAGCCAAGAGTATTATTTTTTGTGTTTCTTAATCAAAATACAAAGCCTGTTAAAAATGCTTAGACTCAGCAACTAAAAATGGGAAAATACAAGCAAAGGAAAATACCTTCCTAGCAAACCTGATTAGAAAAGATGTTTATACTCAACTACAAGGAGAAATATAAATGGACTGTAAATAAAGGACAGAGAAACATGACACTATATGATGGCATAAACCAGGTCTGAAATACAGAGTTCCTGTAATTGCAGAAGAAGCAAATAGCACCTATGGAGGCTTCAGACTTCTGGAAATGGCACTGGCTGCACACAGGGAATATTGGAATAGACAGTCAGGGTATGACTAAAGTCCATCTTCTCCAATAACCTCTTTGCCACAGTGGCTAACAGCAAACATAGCTGAAGTCTAAGAACATTGCAAACATGGGTCAATGCCTTCCTAGAAGATCCTGCTGCTGTACAGCAAACTTCTGCTTAAGCGTCAGTAAGCCAAAAGCGGTCCTGTTGAATCTAGTGTCTTCCAATGTAATTTCCTTCCACAGTCAAAAATAGTTGATACCATAGATAGTATCTATACATTAAAAAAAATCACAAAGGCCTTTGCCTTTCTGTCAACAGCAAATTTACATGGTCACTACTACTATGGCATAAAAGTTGTTCATATACTCCTAAGAAGACATGTTCACCCTTTACAGAGAGGAGAAAAAGAGATATGGAGCAGCCCAAGTGCTACACCAAAGGCCAATGAAGGATCAGCAGAGCAGAGAATACAGACAATGTTTTCCAAGTTCAACATGAGTGACCTAATTATTAGACCATCATTCTCCTTTACTGCTGCCTCCGACAAAAATGCTGGGTTTGGAATGGTTAGGTCTGAAGTATTTCACCTTATTGAATACATGTAGACTCAATTCTCCTGTTTCAGACCTTAAGTCCTAAAAGGACCCTGTGCTTTAAGTCACAACTACATCAAACAGGAGCCTTAGCAAAGTCAGTGACATTACACTGGGATTGAACACTGTGAGGACTAACAACAAGCCCAAATATTTCACGGGCAAACTCACACTGCAGAGATTCTGTCTCCTCCATTCAGATAAAAAAAATGTGCTCCCCTGCTGCAATCCACGCAATGCTTGTAGGAGGCTAGTGATATTTCATTCGTATCCCTCACACCACTGCTGATGGTGGTCTGTCCTGATGCAGGCAATCCACAGCCTTTCCTTTACTCAGCACTATCAGACATCTTCCTGAGTCAATGGGCAATTAAAATAATTACCTTTAATCATATTCTTCAATTACTCCACAGTACTGGGGGAGGGCTCACAGGGCTGGGACCAGATGCAAACATATTCTGTTGTGATTAAAACTGGCTGAAATGCTCCAATTAATATAAAACACTGACTATTTACCCCTTTTGGGAATAACTCCTGTATGTTTTTAGCTGCTTGATATTTAAACTCATCAGAGTGACACCAGGGAAGCAATGGAAACCTGTGGTGAGTGAACAAGGGCTCATGCAGGGATGCCTTCAAAGGAGTTGCCATCTTGAAATGCATACAAAACGCAAACCAGGTACTGAAGAGAAAAGGCCACTGCGTATTTGCAGCATGAGCAGTTGTTATTGTGACTGGCAAAGCAACCGCGAAGGCTGGGCAGGCTGGTTGGTGAATCTGCTCCTCACACACTGGGTATCTCTGACAGCTCTGGGACCTTGCTACTCCAGCCTAGGTCCCTCTCTGTGAGGCTATCGGCATCTTTTTGTTCTGCAGGAGGGCCTCTGACTTCAACTCCCAAAAGCTACAGGTTGGCTAAGGCTGTTCCCTTTGGGACCATTCTTGCTGGAGGCTTCTGCTCCTTCCTTCCAAAGGGATGCAATGCCCAAAGTAGAGCTGGAAGAGGTCTGAAGGACCTCAGGCAGTCCTGGTATGAAAAGCTAAGTGGATGCATTTGGTATGGGGCTGGTGACAGCATCAGGTTCACAGGGACTTGGATGGGGATGCCAGGAAAATTGCTTTTTCAGATAAGCAAAGTGATGCTGTAAAGGTAAGAGGGAACTAACTGATGCTGGGAAGGGGAAAACCGTGGTTGCACAGGAAAAGGCAGGATATGTGAATTTACAATCACCTCGTATCACTGTTGTAGCAGTCAGGAATAAAAGACAAGAAGAGTGCTGTCAAGTCATTATTTAACTTGAAGTTTTGTGCTACCTGATACTCAGTTTGAGACACTAGGTCTTCAACTCATGTGGCCTGTGACAACCCCTATTTTAAAATGTACATTGCTCTTGAGACTATAGAGACCAGTTAGAAGCTCTGCTACATCATAATGGCTCAGAAACTGGGAGATCAATAGTCCTAATTAAAAACAAAACAAAACAAAACTTCTAAACAGTCAGGATTATTCTGACTGCTTATTTTGAATTCTCAGGATTATGAACACAGGTTCAGTAAACAACAGGCCCATACCTGTTTGCTACTGGAGAGGCAGTTCCTCCCCTGTGATACACACCAAGTCCAAGAAGGTCTTGGCTTACAAAGAACAAAAGCCTAGCCCTGCATCTCCTCTCAAAATTACTCCAAGATGCAATGCAGGAAAAGCTTATTGTATATTGGTGGGAACTCACGTGCAAATAATTTCTACCAGAGACTGGCGGAGGTGAGTTACAGGTGTAGAGCAAATAAAAAGTATGCATTGGCATTTAAATGTAAATATCATGTATATCCAACTACACAACTATGCAGTGCCAATAGTAATGAGTTTTCCCATCTCTTGCTATATTGAAACCTCTCTTAAACTTACCCAACAAGATCACTGCCTTAGTCCTGCATCCCCTGTATAGAAATGATTCCTACCGTTGGTTTCCCTGAGTATTATCATCCAGATACCAATGCAACAAACAGTAATAAATATTTAGATCTAATTCATAACATTTCCGAGTAATGTTAACAAGACAATAACAAAAATCTAGTTCTTGTTAAATAGCACGGTCTACACGTACAAGAGGGCGTATATGGAAAATTACTGTCAAGCCCACATGACATAACAGTGACAAAACTTTTCATTCGGTTCTACCACCTGCCAGGCTTTTCAAACAAGGTGATGAAAACAGAAACATTGTGCACAGAGTTCAAACATTACCACCAAATTTTGACACCCTTGCCCTGTGCTTTTCATGAATTAGACTGAAAGACATTCAGATCAGATGGTCATGAGAGGAAGAGAAAAAGTCCTTATTCAGCAACTCAGTACCAGCCTCATACCTGATCTGTACTCAGATGGAGCAGCCTGCATCTTGGTGCACTAGCATATACCCTACCCCTGGCTCTTCTCGGCTCATGGTTGAAGCTTGAGCCACAACAAGCATTAAGGCCCAGCAACATGCTCTAAAACTGAGCAGTCTCAGTGCATATGCTGAAGCCTTCTACTAAAGGAGCACGGATTTGTGGCGTGTAGTCCCTAAGTACATTGCATCGAAGGGCTTAGACACATTGCATTCAGAGTTGAGCGCAGCCACAAAAGGTTTTTATTTTTCCATTGAGTTTAATGGGAACAAGATGAAGCTGTGACTGGACCTTCTGTGTGAGCCATAAATGCCTTCCACCATGACTAAGGAAAAATTTAAAATTCATCTCATGTCCTTGATTATTCACAAAACAGAAACCAGTCATTGGCCTAGAAGCATGTGGTTTTGCAGGCATCCTTCTTGGGGGAGGCGATGCTATTGATCTGAATCAGGCGTGTGGGGGAAAGGAGCAAAGGGCAGCTGGTATTGCTGCATGGTTTGTCTGCAGCAGGAGCAAGGAAACCTCACAAGGGTCAGGGTGAATCCAGAAGCAGTACCAAGCCTCAAACCAATTAACTAGCTGCTAGTTCTCTGCTCCCAGGCCTTCCTACTGACTTATTTATTATCTCCTCCTGCATAATTTGTCATAATCTCTGACTCGTCAGGCCAATTAATCATGCTTCAGAAAAAATGAGATTTCTCACAAGGAGATTATCTGTCTCTGACAAACAAGGGATAATTCAATTACCTTCCTCTTCTAAACATTTATTAACTGGTTTTGGTAAATTAGTCCTTTTTGTAATTTAGGTATAATTTAGGAAGATTTAATATGTCATTAGGCACACTGAATTCTGTGTTAATATAACATTATGGCTGAGATTTTAATTGCCCTAGAGTCAGGAACTA
Source organism: Chloroceryle amazona (assembly GCA_027560015.1). Lineage (NCBI taxonomy): Eukaryota > Metazoa > Chordata > Aves > Coraciiformes > Cerylidae > Chloroceryle > Chloroceryle amazona. Next base: position 12,955 of record JANHFX010004863.1, on the reverse strand, counting down.
TATACATAAATGGCTTGACTCCCACATGGAAGCAGCTGATAGAAAGTACACAGGGCTCCACACTCTCCTCAAAAAATTCTCCTTAAAATCCTTTCTTCCATGAGTTAAGCACATGCTTAAGGACTCTGGGGAGCCGGAGGCTTTCCCTGCCTTGAGTAAGAAGTCTAAGAATTCAATGAGAAAGATAAATATTTACATATTTATTTGCAGAACTTTTACATACTACAGAAACTTACATTATAGATGGATTTAACACTCCTCACGATTCTCCAAGTTCCTATTTTCCATACTGCAATTTCCTGGGAAAATTCTAGTAGCTAACAGTAGTACCTGACTGTGGCCTGTCAGGCAAGAGTTTCTTCTGTTTCACTCTGGATTATGACTTTTAGTCCTTTTGGAGGCTGCCAATTGATACTAACATAATGTTGTTAAAGAAATTGATGCAACTTCATTCTGAGAGTAAAAATCAGCCTCTTTCCTGCAGGGGGAAATCGAGAGAAAATCAAAGTAATTGAGTTGTGTGAATGTTAGAAGGCATAAGAGGAGAAGCAGATCTGGTTTTAAAGCAATGTTAATTACTCTACCATTGTAGGTTCATACAGACTTTGCCTAAACTGAAAGTGCAGATTCAGTTTAAGCAGACTAATCCCTACACACTGCTGGCTGCAGCCTGAATGGAGCATGTACTCAGAGCATCATAACTGGTCACTGGAACAACTGAACTCAGGGTAATTCCCAGTATACGGTAGTAACCTGCCTATGACAGCTCCTTTCAGATTTCATGTTTGACAGCATGGATCCACCATAAAGTGCTAGGATTTGGAGAATATTTTATTTCAGACAATTTTGGAGCTCTCATTTTTGGCAACCTCCTCGCATCATTTGAACAGATTGGCCTCTTTCTACCAGAACTTGACAGAAGGGCAGAAGCTTCCAAGACAGTTACATTCCAGTATGTTTCATGAAGACAACACCTAGAAAAAGACCTTATTAGTCCTCTCTACAGTGTGGATCCTAGTGCCCAAGACGACACAAAACCCTGTTTGAATCTTTTCCCAAGGCTGGAGCATTCTCTGAGACAACCTGCCATCTAATGGTAGCCACAGCCTTATTTAGCTTATTTAGTCAACCAAGCACATAACATAAATCTGTTGGGAAGCAGACTTCATTTGTCCTGCTGCTCACAGGACATACCTGCTTACACTTGAAATACATATCTCCCAGCAAAAGTAGGAGGAAAATGGCCACAATTTAAGACAAGTCAATTCAGCTCATCAGATTGGCACAGCCAATACATGCCCAGTCAGTTTAAGAAAACAAAGGTTTTTATCATAGGCAGTTGCCTTTCTGACAGCAGCTGGAATGGCTGATACCCATTTACAGCTGAGTGCCAAGAAAAACCTCAAAGCAGTAAGATCTGATTCAATGCTTGTCTTGAAAACACTCATTACTAGCATGACAATGTAGTTTATACTTCTGGCAAAAAGCCAGAGGTAACCACTCTGCCATCACACACACCTTCATTAAGGAAAAATAAGGTATTTTCTCTTTTCTTCTTCTTTTCCTTTCATATTTTCTTTTTTTTTTTTTCTCTTTTCTCTCCTCTCTCTCCAGAACTCATTGAATTACATGTTGTTTACTAGTTTAAAACCATGATTTCATATTTGAAATAAATTGTATAAAACCTAGGATTTTTCATGAGTTATTTCAAGTGGTAATAGGAGGCATGCACAGCCCATGTTTTTTTTGTTTGTTTTGGTTTTGGTGTTTGTTTTTTTTTTTAATATTCCTATATTTAACTACAACCCCAAACTCAATAATTATTATCATTAAGGGATTTTTTAGGCAAGGATTGCTCTGGAGAAAGCCCAGCTGACCTCAGCAGGAATTCTGCCCAAGTAAACTTCCCACTGGAATATGCAATACTACTTGTATGCTCACACTTAAGAACATTAGCAGACACCAGGCCCATATCTGAAAACTATTTCATTAGCTCTCAAAGGTGTCATTAACAACAGAGGTGAAGCTTTAAAAACTATTGGGACAGATTCCCTCTGTACCTTTTTGGTCTGTACAATGTGCATTAACACTCTGCAAGCAGCTGGGAGGAATTCACAGCCCTAGGCTGCAGGGTGCATTAACAACTTTTAATTTTCCTTCTCCTCAATGCCATTTACAGGGCAGAAAGGTAAATGTCCTGGGGAAAAAGGAGTGTTCACAGCATGTGTGCAGCTGTGCCTTTAAAAAGTGTTGGTATGAAACACATAGAAGGAAACATTCAGTTGGATGGAGGTTCACATAGTGCAGTGCTGACATGTTCAGACATCACATTTACAGTCTGTCACACTCCAAGACTTGGCGTTATCTCAGGACAAAGTACAGTATCAGCAGAGAATCAAACTCTTCTGCAGGAGTGAATAGCAGAGTGGTAAACTCCCTGCTAGTGAAAAAAGCCTTAGGGAAGACCTGCACAGTTTCTACAGCTACAAACAATGAATGCTAGCAGAAGGATACTGGGCAGAAAGTCAATTCTTATTTCTGATAAAATTTGGATCTCAAACACTTGATGCTTTTAATAGTTTTGAAATAAGACAGCCAAGAGTCTCACAAAGAAAATGGATTGCAGAATCTTAAGGAGGATTGCATTCCATGCAAAAATGGAACAAGATTTGTTAATGCGGGGGAAACAGAAAGTGTAAAAGAAGCTTGTAACAAATATAAGACTCAAAAGATGAACATTTTTCATGGAACTGGGAGAAAGGGTGTTGGGGAGGATGAGAGTTGACTAGCTAGGTCCCTGGTAAGTGACCAGTTCTTAACTGGTGTTAAGATATACATGTACAAGGAAGGCAGAGATGGGCTCATGAAAGACCCAGAAATAAACTCTGTCAATACATCTGGAAACTGCCAAGCAAAGGAAGTCACTGAAACTTGACTGAAGCTTACAGAATGCAGACTGCTCTGATATTGTGGCCACATACATACATACATATATATACATATGCCACAGCATACAAAACCCACCATAAATAAAGAAATCAAGACAGGACCCGCCTGTGAAGCTCAGAGAGCAAAACAACAGGATGTGACTCAGCACACAAATCAAAAAGCTCTGACCCGAGTTTAAAACTATGGAAGAGACACCATTTTTAATGAGTCAGCACACAAGGCCTGGCAAGTTCAATGATGGTGAAACCAACACTGGTACTTCTGGGGAAGTCTGGACAGCATGGCCACAAAACATGATTTGGTTGCCAGCTGTGGGATGCTTACTAATTTTATCTCTGATGTGTAAATCAATGGAATGCCAGGAACAGTCAGTCGCATTAGCACTACACTGAGGATAAAATAGGTCAAAGGCAAAGCCCATTAAAGAACTGTAATAATTAAATGTATGGACAATTGTTAAAATGGAAACAAGACAATTTTCTAACACTTGATGAAGGATGAAGATCTTATTGCTGATCCTGACATGGATCAAGACAGAATACTCATCAGAGAAGTGACCAAAACTGAGGAAGGCTTTAGGGGAAATAGGGAAGCTATCAAAGAATGCTGAACAGCTCTGAAAGGAGACAATTACTGCCAGACACAAGCTCCCAGGAAATCTGCCCTTATCCTAAAGAGGGGGCAAGTTTAGGCTCATTTCTCTGGGAAGGCAGGGAAGAAATTACAGTCCAGTTATTGAACACCTGTTGTGGTTTCTGTAGGGGGCAAACCAGACAATTCATGGAAAGCCAGGAAGTCCCTGACAACAAATGCTGATATAAGCAAAATCAAAGTATGGCTCAGGGTATTATAATTTCTAGATTTAAATTTTAAATGTGCTTTTGCACATTTTATTAATCTGTAGAACCTGCAGCATTTAAAAATGGAAATATGATAGCTAGAACCACAGATGTTAATAATTAGTGGCACATTACTCACATTTCATTGTAAAACAGATGTGTCTATTATTTTAATGATAATGACTAACATAACATATGCCTTTGACATATATGTAAGCATAATGTTGCCCGTGAATCAGCTCGTTAAGTATGGTTTTGATTTAATTTACTTTCCTAAGTTCAGTGTCAGAGAAGGAAAGTATATTTGTTCCATGCTAACAGATCAAAAGAAGCGGAGAAAGTCTGTATTATTGGAAACCTGTGTTTTGATGGTATGCATTTGCCACTGGTAAGTAGAATGTTATGATCTCCAGCTTCCCTTAAATTACTGCTTTTTAATGATAATATTTCCTTACCCTGAGGCTATACCACAAACAATTATGGAGCATTTTGGAGCATGCACTGTGTGCTATTACTTTTAAGAGATAGTATCCTTCTTCCCTTTTTTTCCCTACAATCTTTTTTTCTCTTCAGAGAAATGTCCAAATACACTCCTTTTGGAAAATTACTTGCATATGCCAGGGCTTGTATTATGGTCACTTAGCGATGTGGTAATTCACTGTATGGTAACATTTCTCTTCAAATTGTGCCTGCCTTTGCACTGACAGTCAGAGAGGAGTCTGTACAAAAAAAATAAAAATAAATCAATCAGACTTCAAGAGCAGAATCATCAGTAGGTGTTCAACAAGGTACTAATATGCCTTACGTGCCATTTAAGCAGAATTTAGATGCTTTCACTCACTAGAGATTACCTAGGTTCAGATACAGACTCCCCTGAAAGAGCGGCATGATGTCTATTCTGAATCCCAGAGAAGGAGTTGATTCCTCCTCTTCTCCATTTGTGTCTCTCCACAGGCACACAGAAACCTCTGAGTGCCTCCATTAGCCTGATGAAATCAACCCCAAGCATGAGACACCCTGTTTACAACCTGCAGCAATAACCCTCTCAACTGGAAGGCCTTTGCTCAATGTCTGCTGTGGACAACATACATACATTTTGATAAAATTGCTCCACCAAGTAACAGCATTGTTTTTCTATACATAACCTCACAGACCCACAAAATGCAACTGAGAGGTATTAACTACACCTGTGGAGTGATCCTTCCCCTGAACAAGGGAGGATTGTTTTGGGGAACCTGAACTGCTTCACCTAAAAGCAATACACAGGTCTCAGTATTACAAGTTTCACCCACTGACATGCCCACCTCCCCTCACCTTTCCATTTTCTCCTTCCAGATCACAAAAGTAAAATGTGGATAAATAACTGTCATGGGCCATCTTCTCAAGGAGGTAGTAAATGACCATGGTGGCAAATCAGTAAATGACACCCTTCTTTACCAGCTGCTCTCCAACAAATCCCGAAGTCACAGGAGAAGCCCTCAACCTGCTACAGCTACTGAGATTCAGAAGAGACACAAAACCATAGATACTTGGCCTATCAGCATAAGGTGATCCATTTCAGCTCTGTTGCTGCCTTCCACACTGCTGTTGTAACTTTTGTTGGCAATTTTCCCAAAGGTCTTAATATTTAACTCTCTAAAAATGTCATGTTTTAACGTTCATGCTGTTCTGCCACCTTTGCCTTGCGCTCAGCCACTGCTTATTGGCACTCTCCATCTGCAATCTCCATCTTAACTCTCCAACCCTATTATTAATAGCTTCTGATAGACTTTAACACTTTGGAGCAGACATGCTATACACACAAGCTCACCACCAGGAGTTGTTCATTTTTCAAACTGAGCAAATATTGGTCAGTCATTTGAAATGCAACAACAGGGAGCTTTGCCAACATCTAACTCAAAATCTACACAATGAACTTCTAATACCTTAAGTCACAAAAGTCATTTCTCATATTTCCAGGGGATAATCCTGAGTTCAAAGCTGCCTTACCCGAATCATAGAGAAACATTCAAAGAAGTTTTCTATCATTTAGAAAGTGAAGAGGAAAAACCCTTTTTGCACTTGCACAGAGGAATTTGGTGGGTGCCCACTTGTAATTCTGCACACATCCCTGCTGCCCTGCACAGACAAATGCTCCATGTAGTCATGGAGCCAGCAAACCAGATTGGACATGGCCAAAAGGAATCTGGCTGCTACTTCACCACATCAAAATGACTAATTTTAATGGGTCAGGACCTCCCCTCTTCCATCAAACAATGCAATTAATTTGGTGCCTTTCTAAGGTCCACTGTTGAATAGTCTTCTTTCTGCTCTAGGAGATAAACAAGGAACTCTATTGCCATCTCATGTAGGGAAAGGAATGCACAAAAAAAAAAATCAGATTTTTTTTTTTTTAATTAGTACAAATTTGAGAGTTTATTCAAGGTTAACTTTTCAGACAGAAGAAATAAAAGCTAATTTTGTGATATGGCAACCCTGTATCTATCTTATCCACATGGCCACAACACTGCTAAGGAAAACGTCTATGTTTGGTTAAAGGATGGATCCAAGCATACGGTATGCAAAATGTGGCTTCTCTTATATTCTCTTCAAAGAATCATTTAACAAATGGCACCTGAACTTCCATACCTTAAGAAAGAACAGATAAAGTATTTCTTCTGCTTCTTATTTTTAACTTAAAGAAAAGAAGATGAAGAACACACAATATTCAGCACCTGACAGCTATGCTAAGAAGATGCCTTTAACTTGGTACACTTATCAGCCCATTTTTCACTTAAAGGCAGATACCTACAAAATGAAAGAGAAACTATCCTAAAATAATATTTGAAGGACATGAAAGTCAAATATTTTGTTTATTCAAAACTGTTCCACAATTCTTCAGAGAGATCATCTTAGAAACTCAAGTGAGGTAACTTTTTAAGCAGTTCATGGACCTACTGGATATTTGTTCCTTATTTCACTGCTCAGAGAGAAACATAACCATTTGCCTTATCCATAACTCCTCCAGAAGCTCAGAGGTCAAAAATTGACGACTACTCAACCTTATGTAGCATAGAAAATTTGGCTGGCATGTACTGATTAAACCATCTCTGGTAAAGATCTTTACTGAAAGAATTCCTTAAGAAAGAGTAGGGTTTTACTTCTGTTTTTAAGTTTAAAGAAACTATTTTAAAGTTAGTGGCTGCCAAAGTGTAGCGACAACATTCTTAACAACAGAGCAAAAGGCAAGCACATCTTCCAGGGACATTCCTGAGGTTAGGGAAGGAATCTCCGCTTTCCTGACAAAAAACTCTGGGCTATAGGTACGTGTGCGGGTACTTTGTTTCCTGGAATGTTTTAAAAAATGCAAACCAGTAGCACAGTATTTATTACCCTAACTTAGAAAGGAGAAACGATAGAGGAATGAGGTAGAAAATGGAGATAAGAGGGCAAGATATGTAAGTAGTACAAAGTAGGTCAGAGATAAAATGTTGTTTTTCCTTGAGAAGTGAAGAGTTTAAATGTATTTTCTGGGGCGTGTTCAAGAATTTAGTATTTCTACTATAGGAGACAACGTAGCATAAAACAGTATCAAAGGAAACAGGGCTAGAAGAGCTCTTCAGATCTATATTCCAATACCCTTCTGAAAACCTGACCAAGGCTATTTAGATCATTTCTGAAAAATATTTGTCTAATCTATATTTAAAATCTTCTGATAACAAGGGTCTCTCATCTTCCTATCATGATCAGCTTCACCTGAGAAAGTTCCCTCTGTAACCATCAAGCTTTATTCCTGTCAGAGCTACATCCAGTACCATGGGAGCCATGGAGCCATTCCAACCAGGGAGGAGGGATGTGCTAGAAAACCTTCTGTCTCTTCAGTCAAGAACAAAGTGACAAAGGAGCATATAGTGTGGTTGGGTCCTATTGGTGAAGGTATGAGACACAACATCTTGCTGAGACAGTGAGTGCTGCAAACCATATGAAGCTGGAAAAGTCTGCTTTGTGTTTGCCCCACTGATACTACACTTCTTCGAGAATTTGCTATCAGCCACAGTCAGAAAAAGGGCTAGACGGATCATTACTCTCTCCCAGTAGATTTGTTCCTGTATCTCCTGTTGACAAAGAGGCAGTGCGATGTCTCTTAGACTGAAGATCCAGAAACAAATTATGGACACAAAGTTTTGAATATGGTGCCAGCACAGGTTGCATGCAAAGCAGAGACTGAATTTCATGAGATGGGAGACTTCACAGATAAACTATGCACCTGTACTCTTCAGGACAGGCTTGTTCTTCCCTAAAACTGGCCTTAACGCTTAACCTGGGGAGGCAAGAAAGGCAAAGCAGGAGATAGCATAATGCATTGGCAGGGCAACTCTCACCAGCCATGTGGTTCTGCAGTCAATGCCCTCACTGAGCCAGGCAGAGTGAGATCATCAGGCTCAGAGCAGGTAGCTCAGAGCAAAGTACTGTCAGCAATGTTTTAACTGGGATGGGCACCTAATGAGAATTGTATAGCCAGAACACATTAATGCACTAAAAAGGCTTTGAAATCCACCTTAGCTCGACATTTGCTCACCTACTGCCAGGAATAAGGACAGCTAAGAGTCCTGTCTTTGGAGAACAGAACTGGAATGGGATTTTTAATGGTGTTCAAACGACACTGCTATGTAGCATGATATGAAGCTGAGACTATGTCTTTTGCATGACTATGCACAGTAAGACTTAGTCAGGTTTTAACTCCTGCATGAACCTAAGCATGCTTCTGGGATGAGGTGTGGGAGGGTGATAAGCTGTAGCTGCCCTGATCAGTCCAGGTAAAGAAGACCAGTTCAGAGAGACAGTTTATTGCTGCAGGTGGGTAGCAAACTCCCATGCATCACTCAGAACAAGCATAACTCTCCTTAACAATGTATCAGGCATGAAAGCAAGCAACCCTGTGTGAATTGCAGCAGATGTGACAGCATCCCTCTCCCACACTGCAATATTGCTGTAAGGGAAAGCCATAGTTCTGCTCACAGGAATCCTGCAGGTTTCAGAGACAGTTTTGGGGTGGTAGCAGAAGACGACAGGTTAAGAATAACATCCAGGAAGGGAGGACAAGACAGTGAAAGCCAAGAGGCTGTGACCACCTTTCCTTAGAGATGTGACTTTGCAGAGAGGCACGGCAAGTCTCACCCAGAGTGACCGAGGCTGGTGATTTCAATAACGGTGCTCCAGAGAGCAAGGGGCTCCAAGCTCTGTGCAGACAGGCAGCCTGAGCTGTGTCAGCTGCACTGGAGTGCTGAGCAGGCACTTTCCTCATCAGAGACCCATTCTGGCAGGAAACAAGGCCACGTAGGTGCTGCCAAAGCCAAGAAAGCCATATCCTGCGTGTCAGAGGCTCCACTAGCATGAATCAGCACACTTCCAGATAAGCTAAGGGAGGTGCACAGGCTTAGGGAGCCATGCGCCTGGCCTGTGGGTGATAAAAGGAATTGTACTGCATAATCATTTGGCTTCTGGGATTTTGGGTGCATGGGCAAAATGTGATGATGTCAGGCAAGAAGCATCAACTAGCTTGAATAAACATTTTACAAAAGCAGAAACATCTCTGCTGCTACAAATAGGTTGAAGGTATAAAAGGTTTTAAAGGTGAAATAATGCAAACTACTTAATTGCAACCTTTCATGCAGGTTGCCCCAGTTCCTTCAGCAAACCCTTGCAATCCAGGCACAAAGGAAGGTCACACATTACCATCTGCAGCCCAGAAGTTGGAACCCACTTGCATAAATTCATTCAACAAGTCAGCAGCAAATCTGGGAAAATGGAGGGTCAGTAGCCTGTGTTTCTCCACAGCTCATTAGCCTGACTATTGCTGTCTGGCCCATGAGTATATCCCAAGAGACTGGCAAAATGTAGATTTATTTAGGTATGCTAGGTGATGGGGTTCCCTAACGAATGCTGCTGGTGGTACACATTAGTGGCAAGAGGGAGACCCGTGCAAGAAGCTTATTGGTCCTGTTCCTAGCTGCACAAAGAAAAGCTCTCCCTTAGTAAAAAAATCTAAATGGGCAGCATCACCTCAGCTTATTTATGCAATGCCAAGCATAAAAGACTTTCAGCCTAAATCACTTCTAAAGGTACATTCTGAAATTTAAAAGAAATGCCCCTTTAAGAATAAGGTGCACTTTTCAAGTTCTTACATTAATGAAGATCTTTCAGTGGGGAAGAAATGAACTAAATAATTCTACACACAAGAGAGAACCCACAACACACACGGAACTGTCAAAGGTACAGAGATCACAAACTGCAAGACAGAAAGAATATGTTTTCAGAATACTGGCAGGTACATGGGTTTGGAGAAGCCCAGATGCAGATGTGCCTCTGACTCTTCTATCACAGGTAAATGCATCATGTGAAGCCTTCTCACCAACTGATTGATCTGTCTCTGTCCCACAGCTCATTAAAGTTCTTGATGCAATTAAAGGAATTGTTAGTGCCATTTGTAACTGAGATAGTGGATAAACAATGACAAACATTGATACTGATTCTCATAGTGCATCTTTAAGCTCTGTAACATCTAGGCGCTAACATGAGAGCCTAGGCAGTCCTTATTGATATCTTTACATCAGTATTTTATATACACCATTAAAAGATTAATAGACTTAATGAATTTGAGAGAGAAATTCATTAAGAGTGAGGTGTGACCGAGCCTAGCAGAATTATATGAGAATGTCTAAAATATCCATCCAACCTAATATCTTTTCTCCAACAGTGGCAATAGGCAAATGGTTTGGAAAATATGCAAAATCAGTCATCCCTGGTTTCCCTCTCAATTGGCAGTCCAAGGACTTCCTGAGATGGAGCTTCCATCAGGAACACCCAATTAAATAATTACTAGTATAGCTTTTGTGAGTTTGTCTGTCTCTCTTTGAATGTCAATCTGCTTGAGGGTAGGAAGGCTCTGCAGAGGGATTTGGACAGACTAGAATGATAGGCTGAGGTCAAGGGGATGAGGTTTAACAAGGCCAAGTACTGGGTCCTGCACTTCAGTCACAACAACCCCAGGCAACGCTACAGGCTTGGGGAGCAGTGGCTGGAGAGCTGCCTGGTAGAAAAGGACCTGGGGTGCTGGCTGGATGGCCAGCTGAACATGAGCCAGCATGTGCCCAGGTGGCCAAGAAGGCCAAAGGCATCCTGGCCTGGATCAGAAACAGTGTGACAACCAGGAGAAGGGAAGTGATCATGTCTCTGTACTCAGCACTCGTGAGACCGCACCTTGAGTACTGTGTCCAGTTTTGGGCACCACAGTACAACAAGGACATTGAGGTGCTGGAGCAGGTCCAGAGGAGGGTAACAAAGCTGGTGAGGGGTCTGGAATGCTTGCCTGATGAGGAGAGGCTGAGGGAACTGGGGTTGTTTAGTCTAGAGAAGAGGAGACTGAGAGGAGACCTTATTTCTCTCTACAGCTACCTGAGGGGAGGTTGTAGTGAGGTGGGTGTTGGTCTCTTCTCCCAAGTTACTAATGGTAAAATTAGAAGAAATGGCCTCAGGATGGCTCAGGGGGAGTTTAGATTCGCTATTAGGAAGAAATTCTTCACTGAGAGAGTGTTTAGGCACTAGAACAGGCTGCCCAGGGAGGCAATGGAGTCATCATCCCTGGAGGTGTTTAAAAAATGAGTGGATGTAGCACTTGAGGCTGTTGTCTAATGGACAGATAGATGTTAGGATGAAGGTTAGACTTGATGATCCTAGAGGTCCTTTCCAACCCTCATGATTCTATGAATTAGTTTATCTCTTTGGTAGGCTTTCCCTTTCTATGTTAAGGGATTAGACTTGAATCTACTTAATTAGGTCCCCAGGCAGTACAACTTTTAACAAGCCCCATTCTTTCCTCAAGCCTGCTGATTGTTCTGTGTATAATCCAGACCTGTCATTTTCTTGTGAGAAGTGTTTGCTGTACAGACACAAAAGTCTGTCCCTGAAGTAAACTAATTGAATGATATTAAAGGTAGTGTTCAGTCCCATAAGGATCAGATGAAGCATAGGTTAAATTTTCTGTAATGCTTAAAAGCTGACGCATATTATCCTGCTTAAGTGATTACTAGGAGAGGGGTGGAGTAGCTAAATCGGTACTGATTGCCCTATCCAGGGAAGCAGAAATGCCAACATGTTTGTATCATCCACACTTCACGCAACATGAATACTAAAATCAAGCATAACACATCATAGCTGCTGGTAGAAGGATTAAGCCCATGTCTCTGCTGATTTGTAGGCTTTCAAATGATAAACTCTTTCAAAATGAGCAAAGGAGAAGGGCAGGAGTGGACTGTCAGGTGCCAGCTTTCCTTGTTGTTTCTAGCCTAGAGGTACCATTTGGCAAAACAAACAGTAACCTTGGGGTGATGCACCATAAGTTGCTGTATCATTAGGACTTTCTTTAGAGAGAAGGTGAGTGTCAGCGGTGGTAGTTGTGCTGCCATAGCAGAGGGCAAAAATCCTTTCAACATCAGAGCACCGCGTATAATGTCCTAGCCTGGGTGTTCGAACAATCTACACTATCCATTCCCATGCCAGTTGAAGGGCTGCTCCTCCCTGACAGACCTTATCCCCAGGCTGCCACTAAGAGAGCCCATGGAAAGCGAGACAGATATTAACTAGAACTGCCTGGAAATGATGGTCCTATTCCGGTTAAGGAGTAGGATGAGAGGCCTGAAAAATTTGAAACACCTCCAGGAAAGCAGAGAGGATACAGAATGCAGTCTTCGCCATCCTGCCACCCTGCCCCACAACCCCCATCTGCCAGGCTGTCTCACCTCCTACCATCTGCACAGATCCCTGTCCTTTGGTTAGGGGGTGTGGGGTTTTTTGGGGGGGGGAGGGGGATCACAGGGACAACCCCGCAGGCCTGAGCAAGGTGGGGAGAAAAGGGAAAGAAGGCGAGAAAAAGAGGAGGAGAGCTGACTAGGGGGCAGGACGGTGGGATGAGCAAAAAAGTAGGGAGGGAAGGAAGAAAGCGGAAAAAAAGGAGGAGAAAGGGGAGGAGATGAAAGCCAAAGGGAGAAGGGAGAACTAGGCGGGGAGGAGGCGGCGAGAGGCCGGGGAGGAGAGGAGGGAGGCAGGCAGCTCGGCAGAGAGGAAAGGACAGGGACGGGACCCGGCGCCCCGCGGGCCATGCGCCTCCTGGCCACAGCGCTGGCCGCGCT